>JAHPZR010041330.1:0-13512 GCA_019787425.1 Platygyra sinensis | reverse complement strand
GCGACTAAACACAGAATAGTTATAAAATAAAAACAATAGAACATTAAGCTCACTTGTTTCGTGTCGGTGCAGCGTTGCAGACTCTGCAACAAAATTTAATAATACACATGTTATAGACACACTACTTCAATTAAAGTTCTAATGACTCGAGTTGTTTTCAAACACAATAAAGCTATTTACTTACATCTCCACTTGAGAGGATGCCATTGTAATCTAGAAAATGCAAAGGACATCGTAAGCATTCTTGCTCATATAAGGTTAAAACTTACACTTTAAGACACATAGAAATAAGCTTAAATTGGCAGCCAGAATTAACAGTTGAATTCTTCGCTTTTTAGAGTTCAAAAGCCAGTCAAATTGTCCTAGATGTGATTTTTCGCTTACTTGTTAGAAGGAAGAAACCCATTCACTTCATATTCTAACTTAAGAGCGAATGCACAGAAAAATCGAGCAAAATCGCCAACCTGCGGCCACAGTTCAAAACCTAACCCACCCTCATCTTCGGTTTATAAGAAGGTTTTAATGAGTTTATAACACTGCTGGTGTTTGAATTTCAAAATGCGGCCGTGTTTGGGAAATATTTGAGATTTTCGATTTCAACGGTCCACGGGCCTAAAACTACACGCCGAACACGGCAAAATAGCTCAGTGACAGAATTGAGCTGACTTTCATAAACGAGCGAATATAATGGCAATCTTCCACTCAAATTTCACAGAACAGATATCTAGCAACTTCAAAACCGCACACTTTTCAATTTCGACACGAAAATATCACCGAACGAGCACAATTCTGATACGTAATTTGCATAATGCTCATAAATACAATAATTTACCGCTAAAAACCAAAATCGAATTTTCTATACGGGGGAATTCTCGAAATCACCCCAAATCCCGGTTAATACCTAAAGAGAGATAGTACTTGAACGTTATCTGAAAATACATGAAATAAACACGACGGCGATCCAGAGCTGGAGGCGGCGATCAATAAATAAACTACATTTGAATCATGTGGTGCCAGAACGACCAAAAGGAGGAATAAATCTATACATCGCGCTGGAGAAACACAAGTTCGATCAGATAGCTGCAAGAAACATTAGAGTGTGTCTAGAGAAATGTATACCTTTTCATGAGGCAAATCTACGTGTTCGGGAATTTTCACTCACAACTGAGTCTGGACTGTATTTTCCTTCCCAACAGTTCTCAATCTAGTTACGCTCTACGTTTGTGCGACAGCAACAAGTAAACGATCTCTCTCGATTGCACTCTTTCTTGGATCTTAAGTACTCTAAATATAAAACATGTCTTTGGTTCTACAATAGAATTACAGCCATTCAATCTCCTATCGGAACTTCACTAAAACTTACTAAAAGGTTCTTATCTGGAAACAACTGTTAAAGAATGTCCATTCATTCACGATAACAATCAAAGCAATTAAAAGTCGCTTAATGCTGTACCCCTATTTTCGTATTTCATGTCGTTTCAATTTCCGGCACTACGACATCTCGGGAGAAAAATGTACCAGGACAAATATATGATATCCGTGATAAGAATCTATGTAGTGCATGCAAACAGTTTTAATAACAAACGGGCCCGGCGTCACAATATATCATGCAAATAACAAAAACGTTCACGGAAAGTTTCGTAGTTAGTTCCTCGAAAGCAAATACTCTGAGACTTGACACAAGTCTTGCAATATAAATGAGCCTAAACAATAGCAACCTCAGAATGCAAAGATCAGAATACACATTTGCGTACAGCGGGAGTGGTGCGGGCCTTTCACTAATTTTTAATTCTTGTCATGTATGCATGTTTTGCAACAATATCCGCTACAATCACCACGGTAGGGAGATTTTAAAACAAAGATCGTTGCCCCATCGTTGCTTTTCGCCGCTTTAAACACTAATTTCCACTGATCTGCCGTGATCGCCGCCGTGTTGCTTATCTCGTTTTCATCGAAAGCGTAACTATGGTTTCACAAGATGCACTCAACCAACCACAGCGCACGAAAGAGCAGCCATATGAAAGAACCAATTAGAGGCTACTATAGAAAACCCCGGTAACTCGCACGGGGGCGGATCGCGGGGTTCATCTGGAACGCAGGCTTTAACATTTAGATGCAAAGCACAGAGTGTAATGCGACCCCAAAGCGCCGACAAATTTTGGAAAAAATTGTCAGTGTATCGGTGGGGCAGGCTATCGCCCAAAGAAAACAAAGATTAATTAAACATGTCAACTGCATGGTTATTTAATGCACAGAGGAAAAACAAAACAGCTCATCATTGTCTACAAAAGCGTGTTATCAGTGTTTGCACAAGAATTTAGCCTTGTCGTGTGTCTTCATGTTTGACTGGAAACGAACCCGAAAAAAATTGGTAAAACTGGAAAAAATTGCACTAATGCGACCGATGCCTTAGACAGTTCTGAAGGAAGGTAGATTTTGTACCATTTATTGCCGTACTACGATACTCTTTAAAATGTTACGTGTTATCCTGGGGGTTATCAGTAACATTCTGTGAAGCAGCTGTTTTGAACTATAGACCGAAAGACACTCGTTCAGCGCAGATGTATAGCTGTGTGTATATATAAAGATATATAGTTTGCGAGACAATTGCAGAATTCGTAGCCTGCGAAAACAGCCGTCCTTCTGCGCTCCTGGCCTGAGTGGCGTTTCGCGCGAAATGCCACCCAGCCGGGAGCGAAGAAAGACAGCTGTTTTCGCAGGCTACAGAATTTGCCACGATCATATTCTGTGCTGCCTTATTATTCTCTGCTCACCGATGTCCTTCCGGCTGGGGATAAAGTTTGAAAAAAGTCTACAAGGCGCTGACTGTTTTATGGAATATGTGGGAAAATCTTCATTACGAATAGGTATATTTTAAAAGGCTACCCAATGATCAATAATACCATTGACCGACAATACACAGAGCGGGGGAACTGTACTGTCAACTATTACTCGTCCAGAAGCGTCTTGCCGTTAAAGCCAACCATCTTGATTTTAAATGTTCTGAGGAGCCGGGCGTCGGCACTCATACAAGACGATCTTATTATACGGGAAACTTGGGGACTCTGAACAGTCTAAGGTCAGCGTGAACAGCTTTTGTCACTCACCTTTCGTACTTTCTTTATAGGAATACTTTCTTCATTTTCTTCATTTTCATCTGAATCGAGTACATCTATGACTACAAAAAAAAAACCAGTCACATCAGGTATTTATAAATATATAACATCGTGGTTTGCATTCGCGCTAACTGAGATAAGAGCTAGACCAATTGTAAGAGAGAAGGCAGACTGCAAGTAGTTCTAGAAAAAGTATAAACATGAATCGTCATTAGAAATATTTTAAGCGAACTGTACGTACCTTCATGATCTTCATTAGGCACGAGCGGCATCGTGCGTGCATTCATACTGCATGCAGTTGAACGAATGGTGCCACTTAGGCAATGATGACTCGTGATAATGTTTCTCTCCTGCTGAGATTATTATGGATATCAAATGTTCCAGTGCACATTTTTCAGATTTCGCACCACAAGTAATGTGACATTTTAATTTTAAAAATGATTTCAAAAAAAGAAAAATTACTAATAATTGTTCTTGAGATTCATGAGAGGAAACAAAAATTAAGCTTATATCCCAACATAAGAGGGCTGTGGGGTGGAAGTGTCGTGACTAAGCCCATGCTTGATTATACCTGGGCCCATGCAGGGAGAGTAAGATTTTAAGGGGGGGGTGGATGTCTTGTTCGATTCTCGTATTTCATGTACGTGACACGTTCTCGTCTCGCTTTGTTCGAGAAATTTATGCCTTGTTTCAGATGGTTTTAGATTGTTTGCAAGTGGTTGTTGATGTTTTTGAGGTGGTTGTAGGTGGTTGTTGAATTTTTTGAGGTGGTTGTAGGTGGTTGTAGATGGTTTTAGGTGGGTTCAGGTGGTTGTAGGTGGTTTTAGGTGGTTTTAGGTCATTCCATGTTTTAGTAACTACGGTAGAGAAGCCTATCCTTGTTGCCAAAATGTAGCATACTAGCATAGGTATAGCTCGGTGACATAACAACACATGTTCCGATGGCTGGTTCAACACAACACTTTATTCCCCAAGCATCTTGGGTAATACAACACAACTTCCTGTTATAAATATATGACACCTAAAAGGGCCTTTTTTGTCTGAGCTTACATAACGATTAAACCTTCTTCATTTAAAGAGCTTTTAATCAGTTTAACATTGCCTTTCTTGAGCAGGTGAACATCACTCCACAGGGAATTTCCATTCTGTCACAAAGCTGTTCACAGTGTTGACGATGGCTGCGCACTTCAACAGCAATCGATCCACCACAAGCGAATAGACCATGCTATTTGAGTGGTAAATGGTTGACCGTTTTTTCGCCGTTCAACATTTTGATGGCCAATTTGTCAAATTGATCATTGAACTCTCTTCAAGCAAATAAACGTCTTTTTGCATTGATAAAACATTGTTGCCTCTTTTACTAAAAAATCTACTTGTTTCCAGTATTCCATCTCCCGATCAAATGCCTGGTTACTAAGCTATGAGGGAACGGAAATGTTTATCAAGTGTTGTTGTGTGTCAATTCTATTGAGAAATGGAGAGGAATGAAAAATACTGGATTAGAATACCAGAGAAAGATCAAATTTATGTCTGAGTCAGATTTTCAGACTAATAGCTAAAATTATAGGTAAGAGGTTGTAGTATTCTCTGTTTTAAATGTTAGTGAGTTAATATGCGGGTTGACACATGCAAGGAACGTCAAGAAACAATGCACATACATGAAAGACATCTTTCTCAAGACTCCACTTTTGATTTATTTTAATTTCTTTCCAAAATGTTTTCCCAAAATTTAAGTTGCCAAACTTGGGAAGCGGCTTATCTGCTAGTGCTGCTTATACGCCAGTGTTTACGGTAACTTTATCCTGCAGAAGAACGGATTTCGGTCAATCGATCTGACCTGCTGGCGATCAATTAACCACTGCATTTACGATTCTTAACCACCTTGAATACGAGTTCTTGAAAGGGTTTTTTTTTGGTCCAAGGGCGATAGCAGTCACTTTGAAAATTTTTCATCCTTTCAGATATCCTGGACTTATTGTGATTTCTTCCAAAAAATGAAAATTCATTCACAACTGTCCGTCATGTTTACTTGCCGAGATGGCAGAGGTGGCGAGCACAGTAGCTAGGCCTCAAAAATGTTATATTCACCACCCGGAGCGGTGAATATATCATCATTTAAACAAAGTGATGTCAGCTTTTCATGTGTCTGTGCCTGAACACGGGTCCAAAATAAGACAGAAACATCGTGAAATATGCTCTCTTACCTTGAAAATTCGAGCTCGTAGCAACCAGAACATTGTCGATACGTTGTTTGTGGACAGTCAAAGGCGTGGGCAGTCGATACAAAGTCAATCATTAGTGACAGAATTACTGCACCAGTTTGGCACTATTGCATAATCCGAGGTGAAACCATCATATGTCCAATTACCAGTCGAGCAAAACCGAGAGAAAACCGACTTTACAAATTTGAGTATTCTTTCATTCCAAACACCAGATCGATTGCTATTTGAATATCAGTCACGAACACCGAATGGTTCCAAAGCTGCCAAGCAGTTGCAGCCACAAAAACGGCTTCTGTTGAATATGTTCCCATCGCACACAGTGCAAACTATGGCCAGCAATACTTCATCCAGGTTATTTCTAACATTATAGGCTATGTCACTTAGTGTTATCACTCGATCACGAACAACAAGAACCAAAATCAGAACAACACCACTGTTTCACAATGTTTAAATTCCACCATTCCATGACAGAAGGCTCAAAGTTATTTTTCTTCAAAACAACAATGAACTGTTGTCTTCTGCCAAAAGTCTTCCTTCAAAAGTAGAAGAAACCTACCTGCAACATCTTTCTACCCTCAGTTTGAAAGGAAACGAACGTGAAAGTTTACAAATAGAAGAAAATCTTGCCAAATCAAAACACCATTTTTTTCGCTAAACCGGATGTGACGTCACTTTTCTTGGATGATCCAGATACGAAAATTACTGCGCCACCCCTGGTAGTCTGCAGATCCACTCGGCTATTGCTTTGTCGATCCACAGCTACTTTAACAATGTCATGATGAAATTCACAATCAAACACAGGACAGACACATGAAAAGCTGACATCACTTTGTTAAATGATGATATATTCACCGCTCCGGGTGGTGAATATAACATTTTTGAGGCCTAGCTACTGTGCTCGCCACCTCTGCCATCTCGGCAAGTAAACATGACGGACAGTTGTGAATGAATTTTCATTTTTTGGAAGAAATCACAATAAGTCCAGGATATCTGAAAGGATGAAAAATTTTCAAAGTGACTGCTATCGCCCTTGGACCAAAAAAAAACCCTTTCAAGAACTCGTATTCAAGGTGGTTAAGAATCGTAAATGCAGTGGTTAATTGATCGCCAGCAGGTCAGATCGATTGACCGAAATCCGTTCTTCTGCAGGATAAAGTTACCGTAAACACTGGCGTATAAGCAGCACTAGCAGATAAGCCGCTTCCCAAGTTTGGCAACTTAAATTTTGGGAAAACATTTTGGAAAGAAATTAAAATAAATCAAAAGTGGAGTCTTGAGAAAGATGTCTTTCATGTATGTGCATTGTTTCTTGACGTTCCTTGCATGTGTCAACCCGCATATTAACTCACTAACATTTAAAACAGAGAATACTACAACCTCTTACCTATAATTTTAGCTATTAGTCTGAAAATCTGACTCAGACATAAATTTGATCTTTCTCTGGTATTCTAATCCAGTATTTTTCATTCCTCCTCCATTTCTTCAACAGCAATCGATCCACCACAAGCGAATAGACCATGCTATTTGAGTGGTAAATGGTTGACCGTTTTTTCGCCGTTCAACATTTTGATGGCCAATTTGTCAAATTGATCATTGAACTCTCTTCAAGCAAATAAACGTCTTTTTGCATTGATAAAACATTGTTGCCTCTTTTACTAAAAATCTACTTGTTTCCAGTATTCCATCTCCCGATCAAATGCCTGGTTACTAAGCTATGAGGGAACGGAAATGTTTATCAAGTGTTGTTGTGTGTCAATTCTATTGAGAAATGGAGAGGAATGAAAAATACTGGATTAGAATACCAGAGAAAGATCAAATTTATGTCTGAGTCAGATTTTCAGACTAATAGCTAAAATTATAGGTAAGAGGTTGTAGTATTCTCTGTTTTAAATGTTAGTGAGTTAATATGCGGGTTGACACATGCAAGGAACGTCAAGAAACAATGCACATACATGAAAGACATCTTTCTCAAGACTCCACTTTTGATTTATTTTAATTTCTTTCCAAAATGTTTTCCCAAAATTTAAGTTGCCAAACTTGGGAAGCGGCTTATCTGCTAGTGCTGCTTATACGCCAGTGTTTACGGTAACTTTATCCTGCAGAAGAACGGATTTCGGTCAATCGATCTGACCTGCTGGCGATCAATTAACCACTGCATTTACGATTCTTAACCACCTTGAATACGAGTTCTTGAAAGGGTTTTTTTTGGTCCAAGGGCGATAGCAGTCACTTTGAAAATTTTTCATCCTTTCAGATATCCTGGACTTATTGTGATTTCTTCCAAAAAATGAAAATTCATTCACAACTGTCCGTCATGTTTACTTGCCGAGATGGCAGAGGTGGCGAGCACAGTAGCTAGGCCTCAAAAATGTTATATTCACCACCCGGAGCGGTGAATATATCATCATTTAACAAAGTGATGTCAGCTTTTCATGTGTCTGTCCTGTGTTTGATTGTGAATTTCATCATGACATTGTTAAAGTAGCTGTGGATCGACAAAGCAATAGCCGAGTGGATCTGCAGACTACCAGGGGTGGCGCAGTAATTTTCGTATCTGGATCATCCAAGAAAAGTGACGTCACATCCGGTTTAGCGAAAAAAATGGTGTTTTGATTTGGCAAGATTTTCTTCTATTTGTAAACTTTCACGTTCGTTTCCTTTCAAACTGAGGGTAGAAAGATGTTGCAGGTAGGTTTCTTCTACTTTTGAAGGAAGACTTTTGGCAGAAGACAACAGTTCATTGTTGTTTTGAAGAAAAATAACTTTGAGCCTTCTGTCATGGAATGGTGGAATTTAAACATTGTGAAACAGTGGTGTTGTTCTGATTTTTGGTTCTTGTTGTTCGTGATCGAGTGATAACACTAAGTGACATAGCCTATAATGTTAGAAATAACCTGGATGAAGTATTGCTGGCCATAGTTTGCACTGTGTGCGATGGGAACATATTCAACAGAAGCCGTTTTTGTGGCTGCAACTGCTTGGCAGCTTTGGAACCATTCGGTGTTCGTGACTGATATTCAAATAGCAATCGATCTGGTGTTTGGAATGAAAGAATACTCAAATTTGTAAAGTCGGTTTTCTCTCGGTTTTGCTCGACTGGTAATTGGACATATGATGGTTTCACCTCGGATTATGCAATAGTGCCAAACTGGTGCAGTAATTCTGTCACTAATGATTGACTTTGTATCGACTGCCCACGCCTTTGACTGTCCACAAACAACGTATCGACAATGTTCTGGTTGCTACGAGCTCGAATTTTCAAGGTAAGAGAGCATATTTCACGATGTTTCTGTCTTATTTTGGAGCCCGTGTTTCAGGCACAGACACATGAAAAGCTGACATCACTTTGTTAAATGATGATATATTCACCGCTCCGGGTGGTGAATATAACATTTTTGAGGCCTAGCTACTGTGCTCGCCACCTCTGCCATCTCGGCAAGTAAACATGACGGACAGTTGTGAATGAATTTTCATTTTTTGGAAGAAATCACAATAAGTCCAGGATATCTGAAAGGATGAAAAATTTTCAAAGTGACTGCTATCGCCCTTGGACCAAAAAAAACCCTTTCAAGAACTCGTATTCAAGGTGGTTAAGAATCGTAAATGCAGTGGTTAATTGATCGCCAGCAGGTCAGATCGATTGACCGAAATCCGTTCTTCTGCAGGATAAAGTTACCGTAAACACTGGCGTATAAGCAGCACTAGCAGATAAGCCGCTTCCCAAGTTTGGCAACTTAAATTTTGGGAAAACATTTTGGAAAGAAATTAAAATAAATCAAAAGTGGAGTCTTGAGAAAGATGTCTTTCATGTATGTGCATTGTTTCTTGACGTTCCTTGCATGTGTCAACCCGCATATTAACTCACTAACATTTAAAACAGAGAATACTACAACCTCTTACCTATAATTTTAGCTATTAGTCTGAAAATCTGACTCAGACATAAATTTGATCTTTCTCTGGTATTCTAATCCAGTATTTTTCATTCCTCTCCATTTCTCAATAGAATTGACACACAACAACACTTGATAAACATTTCCGTTCCCTCATAGCTTAGTAACCAGGCATTTGATCGGGAGATGGAATACTGGAAACAAGTAGATTTTTAGTAAAAGAGGCAACAATGTTTTATCAATGCAAAAAGACGTTTATTTGCTTGAAGAGAGTTCAATGATCAATTTGACAAATTGGCCATCAAAATGTTGAACGGCGAAAAAACGGTCAACCATTTACCACTCAAATAGCATGGTCTATTCGCTTGTGGTGGATCGATTGCTGTTGAAGTGCGCAGCCATCGTCAACACTGTGAACAGCTTTGTGACAGAATGGAAATTCCCTGTGGAGTGATGTTCACCTGCTCAAGAAAGGCAATGTTAAACTGATTAAAAGCTCTTTAAATGAAGAAGGTTTAATCGTTATGTAAGCTCAGACAAAAAAGGCCCTTTTAGGTGTCATATATTTATAACAGGAAGTTGTGTTGTATTACCCAAGATGCTTGGGGAATAAAGTGTTGTGTTGAACCAGCCATCGGAACATGTGTTGTTATGTCACCGAGCTATACCTATGCTAGTATGCTACATTTTGGCAACAAGGATAGGCTTCTCTACCGTAGTTACTAAAACATGGAATGACCTAAAACCACCTAAAACCACCTACAACCACCTGAACCCACCTAAAACCATCTACAACCACCTACAACCACCTCAAAAAATTCAACAACCACCTACAACCACCTCAAAAACATCAACAACCACTTGCAAACAATCTAAAACCATCTGAAACAAGGCATAAATTTCTCGAACAAAGCGAGACGAGAACGTGTCACGTACATGAAATACGAGAATCGAACAAGACATCCACCCCCCCCTTAAAATCTTACTCTCCCTGCATGGGCCCAGGTATAATCAAGCATGGGCTTAGTCACGACACTTCCACCCCACAGCCCTCTTATGTTGGGATATAAGCTTAATTTTTGTTTCCTCTCATGAATCTCAAGAACAATTATTAGTAATTTTTCTTTTTTTGAAATCATTTTTAAAATTAAAATGTCACATTACTTGTGGTGCGAAATCTGAAAAATGTGCACTGGAACATTTGATATCCATAATAATCTCAGCAGGAGAGAAACATTATCACGAGTCATCATTGCCTAAGTGGCACCATTCGTTCAACTGCATGCAGTATGAATGCACGCACGATGCCGCTCGTGCCTAATGAAGATCATGAAGGTACGTACAGTTCGCTTAAAATATTTCTAATGACGATTCATGTTTATACTTTTTCTAGAACTACTTGCAGTCTGCCTTCTCTCTTACAATTGGTCTAGCTCTTATCTCAGTTAGCGCGAATGCAAACCACGATGTTATATATTTATAAATACCTGATGTGACTGGTTTTTTTTTTGTAGTCATAGATGTACTCGATTCAGATGAAAATGAAGAAAATGAAGAAAGTATTCCTATAAAGAAAGTACGAAAGGTGAGTGACAAAAGCTGTTCACGCTGACCTTAGACTGTTCAGAGTCCCCAAGTTTCCCGTATAATAAGATCGTCTTGTATGAGTGCCGACGCCCGGCTCCTCAGAACATTTAAAATCAAGATGGTTGGCTTTAACGGCAAGACGCTTCTGGACGAGTAATAGTTGACAGTACAGTTCCCCCGCTCTGTGTATTGTCGGTCAATGGTATTATTGATCATTGGGTAGCCTTTTAAAATATACCTATTCGTAATGAAGATTTTCCCACATATTCCATAAAACAGTCAGCGCCTTGTAGACTTTTTTCAAACTTTATCCCCAGCCGGAAGGACATCGGTGAGCAGAGAATAATAAGGCAGCACAGAATATGATCGTGGCAAATTCTGTAGCCTGCGAAAACAGCTGTCTTTCTTCGCTCCCGGCTGGGTGGCATTTCGCGCGAAACGCCACTCAGGCCAGGAGCGCAGAAGGACGGCTGTTTTCGCAGGCTACGAATTCTGCAATTGTCTCGCAAACTATATATCTTTATATATACACACAGCTATACATCTGCGCTGAACGAGTGTCTTTCGGTCTATAGTTCAAAACAGCTGCTTCACAGAATGTTACTGATAACCCCCAGGATAACACGTAACATTTTAAAGAGTATCGTAGTACGGCAATAAATGGTACAAAATCTACCTTCCTTCAGAACTGTCTAAGGCATCGGTCGCATTAGTGCAATTTTTTCCAGTTTTACCAATTTTTTTCGGGTTCGTTTCCAGTCAAACATGAAGACACACGACAAGGCTAAATTCTTGTGCAAACACTGATAACACGCTTTTGTAGACAATGATGAGCTGTTTTGTTTTTCCTCTGTGCATTAAATAACCATGCAGTTGACATGTTTAATTAATCTTTGTTTTCTTTGGGCGATAGCCTGCCCCACCGATACACTGACAATTTTTTCCAAAATTTGTCGGCGCTTTGGGGTCGCATTACACTCTGTGCTTTGCATCTAAATGTTAAAGCCTGCGTTCCAGATGAACCCCGCGATCCGCCCCCGTGCGAGTTACCGGGGTTTTCTATAGTAGCCTCTAATTGGTTCTTTCATATGGCTGCTCTTTCGTGCGCTGTGGTTGGTTGAGTGCATCTTGTGAAACCATAGTTACGCTTTCGATGAAAACGAGATAAGCAACACGGCGGCGATCACGGCAGATCAGTGGAAATTAGTGTTTAAAGCGGCGAAAAGCAACGATGGGGCAACGATCTTTGTTTTAAAATCTCCCTACCGTGGTGATTGTAGCGGATATTGTTGCAAAACATGCATACATGACAAGAATTAAAAATTAGTGAAAGGCCCGCACCACTCCCGCTGTACGCAAATGTGTATTCTGATCTTTGCATTCTGAGGTTGCTATTGTTTAGGCTCATTTATATTGCAAGACTTGTGTCAAGTCTCAGAGTATTTGCTTTCGAGGAACTAACTACGAAACTTTCCGTGAACGTTTTTGTTATTTGCATGATATATTGTGACGCCGGGCCCGTTTGTTATTAAAACTGTTTGCATGCACTACATAGATTCTTATCACGGATATCATATATTTGTCCTGGTACATTTTTCTCCCGAGATGTCGTAGTGCCGGAAATTGAAACGACATGAAATACGAAAATAGGGGTACAGCATTAAGCGACTTTTAATTGCTTTGATTGTTATCGTGAATGAATGGACATTCTTTAACAGTTGTTTCCAGATAAGAACCTTTTAGTAAGTTTTAGTGAAGTTCCGATAGGAGATTGAATGGCTGTAATTCTATTGTAGAACCAAAGACATGTTTTATATTTAGAGTACTTAAGATCCAAGAAAGAGTGCAATCGAGAGAGATCGTTTACTTGTTGCTGTCGCACAAACGTAGAGCGTAACTAGATTGAGAACTGTTGGGAAGGAAAATACAGTCCAGACTCAGTTGTGAGTGAAAATTCCCGAACACGTAGATTTGCCTCATGAAAAGGTATACATTTCTCTAGACACACTCTAATGTTTCTTGCAGCTATCTGATCGAACTTGTGTTTCTCCAGCGCGATGTATAGATTTATTCCTCCTTTTGGTCGTTCTGGCACCACATGATTCAAATGTAGTTTATTTATTGATCGCCGCCTCCAGCTCTGGATCGCCGTCGTGTTTATTTCATGTATTTTCAGATAACGTTCAAGTACTATCTCTCTTTAGGTATTAACCGGGATTTGGGGTGATTTCGAGAATTCCCCCGTATAGAAAATTCGATTTTGGTTTTAGCGGTAAATTATTGTATTTATGAGCATTATGCAAATTACGTATCAGAATTGTGCTCGTTCGGTGATATTTTCGTGTCGAAATTGAAAAGTGTGCGGTTTTGAAGTTGCTAGATATCTGTTCTGTGAAATTTGAGTGGAAGATTGCCATTATATTCGCTCGTTTATGAAAGTCAGCTCAATTCTGTCACTGAGCTATTTTGCCGTGTTCGGCGTGTAGTTTTAGGCCCGTGGACCGTTGAAATCGAAAATCTCAAATATTTCCCAAACACGGCCGCATTTTGAAATTCAAACACCAGCAGTGTTATAAACTCATTAAAACCTTCTTATAAACCGAAGATGAGGGTGGGTTAGGTTTTGAACTGTGGCCGCAGGTTGGCGATTTTGCTCGATTTTTCTGTGCATTCGCTCTTAAGTTAGAATATGAAGTG
>JAHPZR010041329.1:10000-16203 GCA_019787425.1 Platygyra sinensis | reverse complement strand
AAAGATCACCCTCGAACCTGACAAGATCCAGAAAAATCCCGGTCGACGTTCCCTCGCCAAGATGATGCTCAACAGTTTCTGGGGCAAGTACGGGCAACAAGGCAACAAGAGTCAAGTCGAAGCCATCTCGGCGCCGGAACGACTCTACAAACTGTTGAACGACGACAGTCGGGAACTGCAAACCCTGCGTGTCATGAACGACGAAATGATCGAGGTGGTCCACAAACGCGTCCAGGATGAAGAAACCGTGCAAGTCAACATTAACATCTTCGTGGCCTGTTTCACCACGTGCTGGGCACGACTCAAACTGTACCGAGAAGGATTGAGTCGACTCCGCCCCGAACAAGTGTTGTACTTCGACACCGATTCCATCCTCTTCTCGCAGCGACCCGGCGAGCCCACGCTACCCACCGGCGATTATCTCGGCGACTTCACCAGCGAATTGAAACCCGACGATCACATCGTGGAATTCGCTGCCGCTGGCCCCAAGAATTACGGATACCGAACCCATCAAGGTAAAGTCGAATGCAAGGTGCGCGGGTTCACCCTCAATGCACGTGGGCAAGACCAATTGAACTTTGACCTTCTCAAGGCCAACGTCATCGATGAAGTCACTACCCCTCTCGACGAACCACGCGTCATCCCCGTGCACAACCCGCACAAGATCACGCGAGACGCCAACACCAAAACCTTGGAAACGGTCGAAGAAACCAAGCGATACCGAGTGGTCTTCGACAAACGCGTCGTTGATCCCGACACGTTCCTGTCGTACCCGTACGGCTACGAGAAACAGGTCACCACCCTCGACGAAGATCTCAGTCAAGCCCAGGCAGCCCAACTCGATGACGAGAACGTTGCAACCTTAATGGATCTTGTATGAAATGGTCAATAAAGCTGTTATTTCTTGTCACACGGTGTCTGTGGTCATTTCCGATGACGTCACTTCCGGTCTGCCTCGCTCCCAGGTTGGCCGCGCGGGACTCGACCCCAACACTCGGCCCCAGGCGCCTCTCGGCTTGGACGCCATTTTGTTTGGGTCACGTGGTATCTTTCCTGCGCGCTGATTGGTCCATTCAAAAATACGGCGCGCTGATTGGTTGATAAAATACACGCCCCCCCTTACGACTTGGGGGATACTTCCAGCACTCCAGTACAAACCTTTACCAATGCGCTTTCATGTCACAAGAGCTAGACGGCACCACATTGTTTGACCGGCAATATTATGAAAACATGGTTGAGCAGAGTGTGTATGACCAACATTCCAAACACTGAGAAGAGAGATGAAAAGACGCAAGAGGAGCGGAGTATTTTTGGTAAATTTACAGGTGCAAGTTTGAAAATGCGTCTAGCACTGTCTTGAGTCACTGATATATCTTCTCAACCGAAACTAAAGCTAAGCAGAAAACGGACAAATGACAACCTAAAAATCAATGCTAAATAAGATTTTATGTCTAATGTTTGTCACTATTATAACTTTTTGAATTAACCTTGGATTTGTAAAGAACATCAAAAGTCGACCAACTGTTCTCAAATGGGAGCTGATTATAAGACGACCTTTGCATCTGCAGGAGAACATGCTAAATGGTCTAATTGGTTCCAGTTCTCGTTTGACGTACAGTAATTTGATTTAATTAATATAACTCCCGTTTTTTCTTTCTCTTTTTCAGTCTGAAATCAACACATCTGTACACCACTCTTATGCTACTCTAGACAAACGCACTGAGGCCATGAGTCAGAAAGTCCAACTTCACGGAAGGTATTGTAACCATAACAACACTGTAACATAACAAACCACAGATAAGTCACAGAAACATGCTTCTCGGACAATCTCTATCAGATATTACTGATTACTTTCAATTGGAAGGGACCGTTGTTTTTAGAGTGGGGACATTTCTAGGGGATGGAGGTTAGTTTTGGATTCTCTCCTTTGAAGTGAAAAATACTCTTGGACTAACTCGGCTCATTCAACGTCTAGTCAGCGCATCTTGTTACTGGTGCTTCAAGAGACAGGGGTTTTGTAAAATTAGGAAAAGTTTAGTCTGCATACGAGCCAAGTGGCCCGTCAGGCCGGAGTTTATCCTGGTTTCTGTAGCATGCAGCGAATGAACCCGAACCGCTCGATCCGAAGACGAACGCAGTGGTAGTGGCCAACTCGAAAGCTCTGCTCCTTTGGCGACTACACACTATTTCAAATAAATGCCTACTGTACATGTAAGCTAGCTTTGCTTTGTTTTTTATCTTTTTCTTTTCTATTCTTGTAAATTAATATTAAGCTTGAATAAGTGTGAATAAACTAAAACTTGAAACTTAAAACTAACGATAACACCAGCGCGCCTCACCGACTGCTTAAGCCAAATCTAAACTCCAAACGACGCAAAGCATTATCGACGCTACCAGCGCGGGTGATGACAGGGAAAAGCAAAGCAATATCAGTGTGTTCTGCAGTGAGCTAGTTAATTACACAAGAAAATAGTGTACCAAGTTTTCATTGATGCATAATGGTTGATTGTTAGATGGCGTTGGAGTGGCGTCTCCAATTTGTATCCCAAGGCACATTCCTGTGTATCAGACCAACAGACAGATGATATCAGTTTCACGTCACAGGTACACAACAATGAGTCACGGACCTTGGTGTACGAGAAAGGCAAACCGTATGTTGTGGTGACGGCAGGAGGGTGTTACTGGTGAGTTTTTGTCAATCCTTTTTCGGAATTTTATTGTCACGTTAGTACAATTAGTGTAAAACCTGGCTTAATGGAATACCTCTGGCACTACCTTAGAAAACTTCCAACTGAATACAAGTAGAGCCGGTTACGTCAAACGCTACCCAACACTAGTGGAGATTCCGGGTATTAGACAGGGTCCTAGATAGTTAAAGATAACTAACTCCTCGATAACTAAAGTGTTAACATGCGAAACGGTTTGGTTTGTTAGTGTCTGTAATGACGTTTGGATCACAGAACACGTGGTCTGTGCAGTATGTATCACTGTACGGTGGAACCCCGGTCACGTGGTGGAACCCCGGTCACGTCTTTGTTACGGCCATTTTATCCTGTCCCGAACAAAGGCACAGACAGTCTTTCATATGATGGTTAAATGCTCGGAGATATTAGCTGCATAAGTTACTCTAAAATCCGAGGGTAAATAAAGTAATGTATGTATGAGCAATGCGTCATAACACCCTTTCATAATTTATTTTAAAAGTTCAGTGGCTCACAGCTACCTTGATTGATATTGAGGGGCCACAGACAGTTTTGAACTGTGTAGTGATTTTATCCTCATGAAGTACAGTGGAACCCCGCCTTATGGCCATCTTGTTATTACATCACTTTACTCTCGTCTGGCTCAAGCCTCAGTCAGTTACTTTCTTATTTAAAGAACCTCTTTAATACGGCCAAGCATTAATAAGGCCAGATTTTTGTGGTCCGTAAGTGACCTGATTAACAGAGTTTCACTGTGGTCTCTATAATATGGACCACTTGAAGAATTGACTGTTTTACCATTTATTAACGTAATTCCTGACATTCTGGCTGTTTAAAATAGGTTCTACTGCATTAGAATCCGTTTTTTGTTCCTCGATGTACTCACTCGAGATATAGATCATGACTTACATCTATTGATTGCTTTTTGTTAGTGATCTACCTCAGGCGAACACTTCCCTATTAATTCCACGTTATCCATAGGCCTATGATCTTTTTTTTATGACGTTCTTCTTAGGGTATCAATCGGTGCGTTTTCTAAAAAGACTTCAACACCGCCTTCTTTGCAAGTCACTATAGACGAAGAACCCGTAGCTCTGGTATGACACCATTTGTTGTAGTTTATAAAATAGTAGTGGCAGCACTCAGACAGCTTGCCTACTTTGCTGTATCTTATCCCGGTTTCCACATTCCACGGAGCGACTAGAAGTCCCGCTACTCCTCCCCCAGCATTTTGTCAGGTTATCCAAACAAATCGCTTGTAGGTCGGTTAAACTCCTGGGTGGAGAGGGAGGGGTACATTAAGAGAAAAGTGTCTGGCTCTTGGTCGCACTGGTTCTCTTGCACAAGTTTAAACGAAAGACGAAGGCTAGAACATTCGGTAAATACGCTTGTTGAGTAAAATACCCGGAGTTTGCGGAACTATATCTTCGCTATCTGTAAAGACATGATTTTCAATCTTGCTCATTTTTCAAAGTTAAAGGTCATCTTTCCAGAGATATCAGTGGATTTGATTACCTGGGCTACATCAAATCTAAAATAACATGACAAAGATCTAGTCATCTATACAGTTGTTTAGATATGGCAAGTGAAGCCATTCGTTTGTTACTTTGTGATCGTTTTGTAATTCATTCGCAGTTTAACAGTTCCGGTAAGTCACCAAGTCATCACAGGATAAGTGTCATTTCCTCTGCTCCTAAATACCAGCCTCCCGCGGGCAGATTAAAAGGGGACGGAGCTACACCTTGGAGACCTGGTAAATAAAATTACAAATAGGTCATGTCCGAGTTACCTTGTGCCTCAGTTTCAAAACGAGTCCTGTGCAAAACCTTACATACGAAAAAGGGTTTTGATGTACATGAAATGAAATTGTAGTGGGGACACATTTTCTATGAATAGTTTTGCACAGAGACTCTTTTACACGGAGGCAAAATGTAACTCTGAAATGTCCTATACATGGAATCAGGTAACGTGTTTACACACTTGTTGTCATCCAATTCAGATCACGTGGTGATTCATTTGGAAGGATACTATGGTGAAATATGCCCACGCAACTGATTGCAAGGAGTATGCGAAAACAGAACAATTGTAACCTCCCAAATAAATCATCATATGATCTGAATCGGGTTCCAACGAGGATGTAAACACGTTAGCCAAATCCGTCCATTTGGTTGATGTTGATTGTGTTGAAACAATAAATATCGATAGTACGTGTATACATTTCTCGGCCCAGTGATTGCCGGGCTTAATGATGCTTTGCACGCACAAGCCTTGGACTGGAATTCTGAAAGTGTTGGATTGTTTAGTGAGACCAGAAGGCGCAGACCTACTGTGTGTGTTTAGTGCTGTAATTTATTTTACTTTTATTATTTGTACTATTAAAGCATATCCTAGTAGCGGCCTTTCAAACTATGGGCCTGATGAATCGTTATGTTAACCTGTTTTTCCGGTTCTTTACAGGTTCAAGTCTAATAGGCGCAGTTATAATTCCCGCACACAGTAGAATAAGTATCAGTCCGACAAGCACGGCACCTGGAACACGAATGAGCGTGGAAGGATATCTGGATCTGATAAAGATGTACTGATCCCCCGGCGGCACTACATACAATTGTTTAACAACTTAGTTTCTGTCATTCTCAAACCTCTTTTCAGACACGACGAGGTCAAAACCATGTTTGCAAACTTGGCCAACGTAGATCTTCTCTGCTGTTGAAAACTAAAATGTCGGTTACCGACATAGGAAGAGGTTCGGATCGGTTCCACTAGTGAACTTTAAAAACCTGCACAACAGTCAGTATGCTGGCTAAGTAATTAACGCTTTTCCGCACAGTCAGTCAGAAGGTTGAAATAACGACATCTTTCTCTCTTCGTCTCCTTTAGTAGGCAGCTTAACTGTAGCAATGTAAATATTTCGTTAATGTAAATATCGAATCTCTTGTAATGATCTTATCAAAATAGTAGTATTATGCCTCTTAGTCGTTCGAGTCGTGACTATCACAATAAGATTTGTATGTTTCTTTCATACTATGATGAGACGTGAAAATTTGTAATGCCATGTTGTCGGAAATAACTAAATTTTAGCCAGCGTTTAAAAGCTAATAAAATTAGTCGAGCAATAAATTTGAGATATTACTTACACCAAGTTACTGGTGGCAATCAGATCATTGTTACTTAACGTGAAAGAAGTCCAGAGTTGTTTCTGCTGTATTTCCACTTGAGATATCTCTGGCAGTTGCTGTTATTTCTGTTCCACCAAAATACATGCTGACTTCTAATTCTCTATCCATGCCTCGCCAAGTTTCAGGGGATTGCACCACAACACTTCCAATCCTCTTGACACCAGTATCGGTAACCAACATTGCACTGGGATTGCTCGCAGCGTAGAAGGAATATTTGATTTGCTTTTCGTCTGGGTACAGTGGTCGATACATACTGGTAATCCTCTGTCCCAGTTTAACGACTTCATTTTCTTTTACAAAGCTGTTGAACACATCACTACACATC
>JAHPZR010041329.1:0-5000 GCA_019787425.1 Platygyra sinensis | reverse complement strand
AAAGCTTTACTGACACTTTACTGCAGAAGACCACTTGGAATCTTTGTGATTGGTTTAACAAATCAGAAGTAAAACCGAAACCAATCGTGACCCGCTGGCATACATTTTCCCGCGCTTTTGGTTTTGACACTCAATGTATTCAATGAACTCCACACTAGTTTCTAAGGCCCTGTTTACAATGAGGTAGGGTAACCCTACTGCCAGGGTAACCCTAGCAAGAGGGTTAAAAGATAGCCCGGGTTTACAAGCAAAATTTACAGGTAGGGTAACCCTACTGCCTGAGACAACTTTACGCTTGTTACGCTTCGGCGACCTTGCAAGTAAAGCACGAACAGATAACAAAACTGGAAATAATTTATTTCCAAAGCAAAAATATGACAAACTGGGAAAGAACTTGATGTTTTCTGGGTCATAATTCGCTGATTTTGTCGGTATTGTGATCATATTTTGCTTTTTGGAGCCAAAATAGAGTTGTCCCGAGTAGGCGAGTTATCCCTAGCAGAGCATTTACAAGGCGCTAGGGTTACCCTAGCGCCAGGGTAAGCCTAGCAGTCAGCTAGGGTTACCCTGTCGCTAGGGTAACCCTAGCTGCCTTGTAAATGCGTCGTTGAAAATAAGAGAAATGTGCGAGTGCCAGGGTAACCCTCTTGCTAGGGTAAAACCTAGCACCTAGGGTTACCCTACCTGCTTGTAAACCGGGCCTAATTCATGGTCTCCGCGTTTTTCGTTGGGAATTTTGAGAACCCGCCGATAGCAAACTAATGAAGCTCTATTTGTTGTTTCGATATGCCAAGGCTGCTGCCTAACAGGAGCCCGGCAACCTGGGGCACCCAAGAAAGTCTTTGGGCTCCTAAATTATTGCAGCAGCTCCCAAAACATTTCCTGTTGGGCTCCTAACTTTTTTGGCTTTTACCTTTCTGGGCTCCTAACTTTTTGGCTTTTACCCTTCTGGGCTCCTGACATATTGTTAGGCAACAGCCTTGCATGCGATCTCTAACTTGCCGGGGTTACAACTGGATATACGTTTTAGATGGGTCTGATACGGTGAGCTATAGCGGGCGCGTGGGTGTTGGGCGGGGGGGGGGGGGGGCGGGGAAGGAGGGGAGTATATAAGTGGCAATTTACGGTATGCAACTTTTTTAACATTAAGATGGAAATGTACATTTCCAGTTTGAAAATTCCCAGTTGTTGGACTTCCGTTTGTCTTGGAAATTTTCCAGTCAGGGAAACAAACCCAAAGGAAGCCACTAACAAGAGTAAACAGCCATTTGCCATGTATTGTAGGCAATTCTTGGAAATTCCCTTCCATTCACCTTTGGACTCTCGAGTGCGAAGTAATACCGAGTATAAATTAATATAACAATATTTCTTTTTCTTCCATTTCATAGTCAAATGCGATTGTTTCATCTCATATATACTGATAAACTTACTATTGAAGGAATTACTGTTTGTGATGTGAAGTTAAGCAAACAGTTTTATACCGCGGTAGAAAACCATCAAACACGGTGCAAACAGCAAATAAAATACTTGAGACACTAAACATTAGCTTCACAGTCGAATATGATGCACGACCATCGCCGATGAAAATGCCCGACATCGATTAATTTAACTGATGATACAGACCACCGGGAACGATCCATAAAATGTAGCCTGACAATTTTCTTCGCATCAACAAACAGCTAGTCTATTCAAATCGAAGTAAACCCAAGAAGATAATCATTTAATTGTCAACTGAGAGAGTTCTGAAACCCGCAATCGATCACAAATTACGGTTAAAATGCTGAAGGTTACCTGTTAGCGGCGACGCCATTCTGGCTTGGATGGTTTCTTTCGTTTGTGAGACGAACAGCTTGAGCAAGGAAGCATTGATCTCTTAAGCAAACAAAGAGAAGGGAAATTTCCCGGAAATACATTATAAACCAATGACGGTCAAAGATAAATGTAGACGCCTCTGGTTAGATTGTGTCAACATCTCTTTTATATACGAAACGTTTAACTAATGTTGTTCGTTTAGAAGAAGAAATTCACAAGCGTAATCTTATAAGCCAACAGTGGAAACTTTTCTGAAAGCACTCGTAATTTTCTTAGATGCGTGTGTACGTCTGTCTGTGCAAAAGCGTGACAACTTCCGGTTTTCCGCGAAAGCGAAAGCGGAAGTGTATTTTCTGGGAATACTGGGATTTGTAGCTCTAGTTGGGTTTTGAACGACGATAACATGGCAGGATTGAGCAGAAAGTCGCCGGGCTCGAGTCTGAAAGTCGCAGAGAATCGCTTGAAATGACGAATCAAAGTGGATTACTTTCTTCCAACACCCAGTTCATGCAATTATTGAGAGAGCTACCGGACAATTTGGCGCGACTGGAGCGGAAAATTATCAAGCTTGAGAAGGAAGCGATGGCGTCCCCGTCAGGGTAACTATAGCATGAATACGGCATCCTTTCGTTTGCTTGTATCTATAGAGTTTATTAGTAAGATACGGTAGCATTCATTTCCTGTTGGTTTTTTTCAATCAAACTTTGAAAAAGGTTGGCTACGTTCACGTTACACTCGAGGTTAACATCTGAGACCTCAGTGCGGCTCAGAGATACAGTGAGAATTCGCAACTGATAGACTGAAGAGAGACAATGGTGGAAGGTTTAGTCCGAAAAAAAGATACTAGATTTTGTCTTAATGGCTTTTAAGACTTTGACACAGCACCTAACGGCTGTGACACAGGCTACGTGTAGTGCATTTTATTTCTAATAAAGAAACCACAATAAATTGATTTACTGCCGAAACAGGTAGACCGCGAATTCAAAGACAAGAGTGACAGTTGATTGTGGCGCCAAACGTTAACGATTTCGGTCACGTGGCTTTATTGTCAAAATCGAAAAGCTGAACGCACGTGGTCACATTCCTTTCTCCTTGACTTCGCCGTAACAGCTTGTTGTTCGCACTTCGGAGTTTCGGAGTCAACCATTTTCGTGGAAGCCCCAAATACTTCAACTGAAAGTTTTCGTTTACATTCCGCAATGATGGAGTCTAAAATGCATCCTCTTAAGCTTTCATGTTTGGATTTCCCGCGAATTAGGTTGTACGGTTCCGCAAATGATCCCAGGACCGCAAATGATCCCGGACCGCAAATGATCCCCAAATTGGACCGCAAATGATCCCGGACCGGAAATGATCGCCATATTGGACCGCAAATGATCCCGATCAAAAAATAAGGAATGGCATGGATTTTGGAATAGGGTGGATAGGGAATTGGCGTACGTGAAAACCGATATTTTTATTTAAGCCATCTTATAATTATAATGGCTCACAACTTGCTTGTTTTTAATACTTTCGACTAAATTTTGTTGCTAACTACGATGTTATGAAATGCACCACTCAATCAATCATCAAAACACGGCTTGGCTTGCATTTCTTTGCAATTCTAAATAAAATTATGATCAGTGCAACATACACTACATATTCTCTTTTGTTAAAAACTGATATTTCGGTGTTATAGTTAAATAACATTTTATCAGCCCTTAACGCCACTCGTCTAAGTTTTAAACTAAAATCTAACCATGAAGAACTGTGACAGATGACGCTGTCACCTGAGTAGACTTCCAAAGCTACAACACTTCATCACACTGTAAAACACCTGGTGTGTAGCACTGGAAATTTGAACAAATTTATTTTGTAATTTTTTCTTGGTCGTTTTTTTGCTTTAATTCCTCGGGAATGACTACTTGAGTATTCTAAGAAGCCAAAATTCCAAGTTATAGTTATGAAGTTCAGCTTCATGACCAAACAAGGCCAAGGCTTGCGCTTCGTTTTGACAATTAGCTGTTTGTTAGGTGCTTGACTACTATTGCTACCGGGGTTTCGACAATGTTTACGAGTATGTGTATTTCTTAGACTTCTAAGTCAATAGATCGTTTTCACATGACGTGTTTTTATCCTCATCAGGCATAAGAGGCGGTATATTTATACCCGTTTACAATTAGCGTGCTTCGTTTGGAAACTAGAGCATTTTGAAAGTTGCGTGACACAAGGCTACGATCGATTTTGTTAAAAAAGATATCCTTATCTTATGATTTTGCGCCTTTTTAGAAGTTAGAGCATTAGGAAAAGTGCTCATGTAAATGCTTGTTTGTTTGGTACTGACAACCAGACGCCCAAATAGCCAAAGTAAGGTCCAGATGTTTACGCTATATTCCGGCCGCCATGTTGCTGTACACGGTTGTCCACGAACATGGCGTTTTCATACTGGGCCCTGTAAATTTCTGGGAAACATTTACGACGAATATCTGAAGTTTAGGGACACGCACAGGCCCAAAACTTGGAGAAGTGTCGTATATTAATAGTTATCTTCTATAACATACATCACATTTTCTTAGCTTTTTCCATTGGCTGGTTTTCGATTTTTTTATTATTATTTTTTTTTATTGCGTGACAGTGAAAACGATCTATACCCTTCGAAGAACAAAGCAGCAACTATGGAATATTTTTTTTAAATGTTATGACATGTTTTTTTAGTTTTTATGTGTTATCACCTTCCTCGGACATAAATCCATGCCATTCCTTACTTTTTGATCGGGATCATTTGCGGTCCAATATGGCGATCATTTCCGGTCCGGGATCATTTGCGGTCCAATTTGGGGATCATTTGCGGTCCGGGATCATTTGCGGTCCTGGGATCATTTGTAGACCCGTACAGTTCGCCATTTGCAGTTTACAGAATACGTCATTGTTAAATCACGCACTGGATGTGACCACATGCGTTCACCTTTTTCTCGTGAGAAACAAAGCCACGTGACCAAAAATCGTAGACGTTTGCCGCCAAAGTCAAGCCGCCACGGTTGTTCTTTGAATTCGCGGTCTACCTGTTTCGGTAGTATGCAGGGCCGTACCTAGGATTTTTTGTCTGCGGGGGCAAACTCCACAAACCTTCACAGGGATCTCCCGTATACAGACAGGGTTTCTAGTCGGACGTTTTGTTTTCATTCCCCCTATTAGTTTTTCTGGGGGGG
>JAHPZR010041328.1:0-12325 GCA_019787425.1 Platygyra sinensis | reverse complement strand
GGTGCTGTAGGAACGGCCTTTGTTCGTGCTTTTTGTTATGCTACAGAGGAATGCTACACAAGCAGTTATAAAGAGTGCATAACAAAGAGAAATACGCGCAGTCAAATGCGTGCAACGCGTGTTTAGGCACGACGTTTTATAAACATGCGTTTGGACAAAAATGTGCGTGCGTGTTGCGTGGTGGCGTAGGCCACTTATCTCTGACCTGTACTGTAGCCTGGCATCAACACAGGGCCACACGGAGATGAATACACCAATTATTGTTGACTACACAAGAGGGCGGCTGTCTTGCCCTGACCTTGATTTCATTCTGGGAATCTTTCAACTGTGTGGAAACGGGACTAATATCTGCGTTGATCTTCCACCAGAGGTCAGCAAGCTGGTTACGTACATACATTTGCGAATTTCTAGTCCTTGTAGGGCAACACGGATTCTGACTGGTTTCCTCCTTTTAACAGCCAATCGGGTATGTGAATCCTTGGACACTTTTGATTCAATGAATCTGCGAATGGTTGACTGCACAAGGTCATCAGGATAGCACGGACGGGAAAAGATCCTTTAAAGGCGTTCACATTCCTCATGAAAAAACTTCCATGTACATGAGAGTTGAAACGCACGGTTTATCATGGTGTTCAGCAGTGACTGTTTGTATCTGGCGTCAACGTGACTGTGATAGTGTAGTAAAAGCCCTTTGTCCGTCGGCTTTCTCTAGACCGTGGTGTCTAGGCGGCAACCATTCCTGATAAGATCCATTCCGAGAAAGGGAAGCCTGCCATTCTCTTAGAGTTCCATTGTAAAATCAATAGAGGGATGACTCTTGTTTAGTGTCTCCAGAAATTCTGAGGCTGCTTCCGGATCTGGCATTGCGCTAAGTGTATCATCTACAAAGCGTTTGTAGAAGATAGGCAACTTGTTCTCTCTTTCTACTGTAGCTGTTTTTCGATTTTGCACATGAAGGTGTTTGCCTGAAGGGACCCAGTCGCGATCCCATAGCCACACTGTCCACTTGTTCTTACAACTTTCCTTAAAACTGAAAGAGCTGATTTTTGCTGGCGATTCTCAACAGCTCCATCAAATCTAACTTTGTGATGTTAAGATTGTGCTCTCTGTTAAACCAGTCATTTTCAAAGGCTCTCTCTGTGATGCTCTCGATGGTTTCATCCACTGGAATGTTAGTAAATAGTGACAAAACATCATACGACACCAAAACTTCACCGTCTTTGATTTTCATTTCACGAAGTTTGTTGGCAAAAAACACAAAAATTTCGCTGACCGTTTGTTGGTTGACGGACAGGGGCTTCAGCTTTTCGTCCAGCCACTTGGCAGGTGTATAATTAAACATTCCTGTAGCTGATAAAATCAGATGCATGGCCAACTTAGTAGTAGTAGAAAGATCAAGGATGAAAAGAAGGTCAGAGAAGACAAGCCGCCTCTTGTGAGACAACAATACGTGGTGTATTCATTTCAGTGTGGGCCTGTGTGATGCAGGCTGTATCAGCTACACATGCTGACACCTACACCAACGAATTGAAGAACACAAAGGCTCCGCAATAGGAAACCACCTCAGAGAGCAGCACAATATGAAGCCAGAAGACATTGCACAGAGTTTTCGAATCTTAACAAAGTGTCAGAACAAATTTGACTGTCTTAACACTGAACAAACAGTGTGATTCAATTCGCGCCAAACTATTTGTTTATTGCAAATCTTGCTGCAATTATTTTAATCTTTTCCATTGTTTATTTTAAACACTTTTCTACATTTTGTATCACATTTTAGTGCTTGTCACATTTAATCGATTTTAACTTGTTTTACATATAACATATTTATGGTAATTTAGAAAACTTTACTCACTTGAAAATGACCTCTGAGAGGTCAAAATGTCGTGACTTCTTAGCGCTAGTTTTTATTTCAAAATCGAAACTACTTGTGCTTTTTTCCATACAAAAATTCATATTCATTATGCTTAATTTAGCAAACTTTAGGCAATTGGTTGCAATTTTCTTAAGGTCAGTCTTTGATACATATACAGCTGTTTCGAGAAAGGTTGTCCAAAAGAAGCATAAAAGTGTACGCGACAATGCCGAAAGGCATTATGGGGAACTGTCAGTTTGAGTCAACGAAAACATGACGGAATGCTATCGAAAACGTCAGCTAGAAATACATGCTCACGCTTTGTTACTGACATTGAGAGAAAAGTGAGTTTCAAAATTCAGTAAAATGATCCAGACCATGAATTTGTAACAAAGAGTTCGGATTCACAGAGAAAGCATGATTCTGGTGACTTGTTTTATGTCATGCTTTGCAGAGAAAGTCGGAGAAATGTACCAAAAATCGTGGT
This sequence comes from Platygyra sinensis, assembly GCA_019787425.1. NCBI lineage: Eukaryota > Metazoa > Cnidaria > Anthozoa > Scleractinia > Merulinidae > Platygyra > Platygyra sinensis. Next base: position 9,986 of record JAHPZR010041328.1, on the reverse strand, counting down.
GCACGTGCAAAGCCATCGCTAATGAACCCTTTGTGTTTGGACGTGTTTTGGTAGCGTGATAGCGAGAGAGAGCTTCATTTTATAAGCCTGTGCGTACTGCCACTTCATCTACGCTATATCCTAAGAACTCTTTCATCCAAATAGCTCGCTACCGTAGGTCATCACTGGACGGTTGTGGCATGTTCGATTCTGGGCGTTCACTACAAGTTGAATTTACTGTATTGAATATCTCCCATACTACCTTTCGGCATTGTCGCATACGCTCTTACCCTTTTTTTGGACAACCTTTCCCGAAACAGCTGTATGTTATTTGTCGGCTGGGAGGTCCATATGGTGAAAAACTGTGAATGAGGGCTTGAAAATGCTGTCCGAGGCCTGCAGCCTCGTGCAAACAACTACGGGAAAAATAAAAATTACTAAAACATATATACAATTTAAAATTAAGGATTAAAGAAAAAACCTATCAGAAATATTTGTAACCAGCTAAAATAGGTTCGAAGTTCATTTCATCAGTGTCAAATTTTTGAAGACAGCGTTTAAAGTCTTTCAAGGTTTTGGCTGTTGTTTCCTTGTTCGTTAAACTATTCCATGCAATTGCTCCTCTAAAAATATGGAGTTCCTAAAAAATTTCTTTCAGGTCTGTGAAGGATGATGTCCTCATTTCTTCTACGGCCTGAATTCCTTTGTACAAAATTAATAGATCTTTAAATTCCGTAATGGTGAAACCTTTCATGCATTTGCAGATAAACTCTGTTAGTCGCACTTTGTAAATTACTTTATTGTTTAACAGCCCTTCTTGGGAATTTTGTTATAATGATATCGACATGCGTAATGATTCAGAAGCCCTTAAAATGGGAAACCTGTTGCGCTCTGGCAATTAGATAACTTTTGTCACTAGTTGTATTGTTTTCATATTTCCAATTTAATGCAGTTGTTTTACATTTGTTGCACTTTTCTATCTTAGTTGTAAGTTTTTAACGTTCTTTTTGTAAGTGACCAAGGTCGAGAGATTGAAACATTTATAAAGTTTTTGATATATTTCTATCTTTTTTGAACCATATGTTGTCCATTTTCAATCCTTATTAACAAGACTATCTGTTAGTTATGTATTAAGTAAGAAGAAGTTACTGACCTCCATAAAGTAAAACATGGCATTTTGATTGTACATAATGTCAGACAAGAACACTTTTCCACTTGTCAAGATGTCAATTTGATGCTTACAATAAAATGAGCTCAAAAGAAATGCAGGGAAATACCTATGGGATGAACAAGAAAAAACAATGAGGTTACCTTGATAGCATAAACTTTTTCAGGTTTTCTGGGAAGAATACTGCACACTCTAAGAACAAAAATAGAGACTAATGAAGCAGCAGAGCATGGCTTATCAAGATCATAGAGGCAAGAAAACTGCAAACTCAACTTACATCCTTTCCATTATATCATATGCAAACATCTGTGCTGGCTGAAAGGAATCTGGACATATCCTTCCATCTTCACTACAGATATTGACTGTTAAAAAAGGATAAAATCAACTTAAACAAGGTCCTTTAAAAGGGTCGGGAAGGACATGCCACTTCTGAAGCACTTAGCCTGCGTGGCAGGCTGTAGAAAGGGAGGGAGGAAAGTCAAATGAGCACGGGAGGGAGAAGGGATGGCCTGCAAGGATGCTTTTGTTTTCTTTGTTTTTTCCTCCACCAGACGAACGTAAAAAATCCTGATTGGTCAGATTTAATGAATTACTTAATCAATCCTTCTGATTGGTCAGCGACCTGTCATTCGAAACCATTTACGGTCTTCTCACGTTTATATTCAACAAGGTGGATAAATCAAGAACTAATTCATCATTTGTTAGCCTATGTTAGTAATAACGCCTTTTTTCAGAATTATTAGCGACCAGATTATGGAAGTCGAGGCCAGGAATTTGACTGCCTGATATTTGGCTCAGAAGCTAGTTTGTTTGGAAGACATCAAAGGGGCAAACTGTTGTCTGTGCATCAGCGGAATGTGCCACAGATAAGCGATCTCTACATTCACTAAAGAAGAACACTGCTCAGTAGCAGTTTAGTGGCTTGTGAGTCGCATACAGTTGAAACATGAACAAGCACTCCAGGCCGACTGTGAATCGATGTAAGAAGCAATGACTGTTTTCCCAAAGTTCTTCAGAGATTCGCTTGAGACAACTCCAAATATTTCTTTTCTTGCCGACGGTTTGAATATATCTCTCCAAGCTTTAGCCACACGTGACATATGCTACTTTTAGATTTATCTGGCAAACTCAAACTTTGTTACAATTGCTTTCTCTTTGGGCCGGCCTCTTCTCGCTTTTCCAAATGTCCGAAGCTGAGGTCTTCAAATTTTAAATTCATTTTTTTTCGTGCAAGACAACAAAAACAAGAAATACGAGAACTCATTAGCACCTACAGATTTTGTCACAAAAGAAGCGGCGTCATTCTGATTGGATAATTTTGACAGCCAGACATTCCACAGTTGGGTGGTTTATGCATAGTTAATTAGAGGGCATAATGAAGAAAACAATAGCATCCTTACAGGCGTCCCCTACCGCGCGCGCGATCCTCCTGCGTCCGATTTTCTCGCCCTTCACTGGCTCGTCTTTCCCCTTTCCTTCCCCTTTGGACGTCTGCCATGCAGGCTATGAAGCACTTTGTTGGCATTTTTGAAAATAACAGTCACACAATGAAGAGATATAGAATTTTTTTTCGTTAAAACAATGGAGTCATTTCTCAGCAATGCTGAGAACAAAAACAATCTCGTAAGAGGTGATTTTGGTTAGTCTGTGAACTCAGACAGCTCAAAAAATTCAGATTGATGAGCATTTTGACAGTGCAAACAAAATGCAAATTCTGTTCTCTAATCAAAGCAAAGAAATTGGAAACAAAAAGTACCACAAGATACAAGAGAATTTGGAAAATGGCAAAGTGAGAGTTTGCCTAAATTAATATTGATGTAAGAAAAAAGAAGGAAGACTTGTGGCTGAATACAATAAATTATAAACAAAAATTGCATTCGTTAAAGACCAACTCAATTTTAGTAGCAAGTCTGAGTACAGCAGCCAATGTTCAGCTTCAATATGGAATCTCTTTAAGAATATATCCATGCATGTTACTGTAGATAAAATATGTTGCATGTACCAGTTCACAGTCTGTTTGTACCTGAGATTTTTTTACAAGTTTTAGTTTCCAAACTTACATGTATTTCTCAACCAAGTTAATCCTCAAATTCAAGGCGCAAAGACACTGACATCAAAGAACTAGTAGACTGGGCATTTTATACACTTGCATGAATAGCACGAATTTCATGCAATAGGCTTTCTCAAGTGAAGGAATAAAAGTATGAGGTTGAAATAAAAAAAGTAAATTTTCTTTGTAAACTCTTTTCTTGAAGTTATCATTAATTTAGTTTAAAATGCATTGCTTACTTGTAAAATAAAACAGAAAATTACACCCATCGCTCTTCAGAATTTTGCAGCAATGGGCTAAAATTAGACTTGAGTGAATAGGCCAATCAAATGGGAGCATTGGACATCTGTTGGGATTTGTGATTGGCAGCCTGAACACCTCAGCCTTGTTACATATGATCGCCCCATGTTTAAATCTTATCAGGATTGAGTTTGAGTATGTCAAGGAGTTTCAAACTTTCACATGCTGTTAACTTTTTTTGGTGACCCATACTAAGTTTTACTGTTTGTAGATGATTGATTAATTAATTAATTTGGTTTGCTCCACTTACTTTCAACTTGACGTCGGATGGATTCCTCCAGCCCGATTGGGTTTGATGCCTCTAATGAGATATACTTGCTATAAATACTGACAGCATCAATAACTATACTTCTTGTCCTCTTTCGGCAAAACCCACGTTGTTCATTTTCAAAGTCTGGTGTCAAGTCAAAAGTAACTTTTGATGATTGAATTCCTTTTTGTCTATGACTAGTGTCATTATTGATGTAACTAGTAGTTCCTTGAATGGTTTCTGCCCCTGCCTGGTTACTCAAGTCCATTTGATTTAAACCATCGAGTAAACAACTACAGTAACTGAAATGTGCCTCTTGATTGCTGGAGTGGTTCAAATTACTAGAACTGGAAGTATTATTACTAGGACTTCCTTTATGTCCACAACGATCACATACATCTTTGTTAGATAAGGTGGGGTTGATTATATGCCCACCATGGTTGCATAGCAACAAAGCTTCACTGCTATTCTTTTCCATAGGATTTGATGAAGTAAAACTCTCTGGTTCATAACCAGTAAAATCACCAAACTCATTATTGCCACCATCTAAAATACATGACTGATCTGCAACTTCACTTGGATTACCACAGGTGTTAGGTTGATTTAAAGAATTCCCCACACTACACAAAAGCAAAGAATTTGACAAGGCAGTCATATCTCCATCTGGAATGGCACTAGCAGTCTCACCTGTTGACGATTTTAACCTTGGCATACAGTTCATTCTTAATCGATTTATAGTTGAAAGTTTAAACGTTTCTGCTGTCAGCCAAAAGTTTAATAGATTGGTAGCATTTTGTTTTTGCATATACTCCATAAAATAAGGCAAAACACTGTCATCCATTAGGACTTCTACCATGGTCTTGGACAATTGTGATTTTCTCTGAAATGTTGCTACACACTGAAATCGAAAAGGATAATAAAATTACATGAAGTATTGTCAAAGGTAAGTACCACCCTTCAGTTTCAATAACATTGTTTTATTTGCCTGCATAGCAAGCGTTCCGTACTAGCCGAATGAAATAATAGGGCTGAGAGAAGGAGTTTCGCATTCAGGACGCGTGGAAAATGGGGCGAGAGCAAAAAGGGCGAGGGAGGGGGTGGGGGAGGGGAAAGGAGGGAACGCTTGCCCGCAGACCCCTCAATTCTGAAAAACCCGTTCGCCCACGAACGGGGCATCTGATTGGTGCGGCATGGTTTATTTGATTGATAGGTTTGACATGGAGGTGTCATATTGTTACGCTAAACCTTAAAAATAGACTTAGGAAGATTTGGGATCCAAAAGATCATAATGGTAGAATGTAGTAGATTTTGAATCGTGTTTAAGAGAAGTTTTATCGAAGCTTAACGAAACCGGGATGGCTTTTTCGGTGAAAAAGGAGCAAGAAAGTGCAGTGCGTCATATTTTCAACGGCAAAGATGTAATGGCTGTACTTCCGACTGGATTCGGCAAGAGTTTAATTTTTCAGTTGTTTGTCATGATGTGCGGATTGCGAAGTAAACGGCAAGGAGGAACTGGCTTCTCAAGCGTCCTTGTTATATCTCCGTTGCAAAGCATTATTCAAGATCAAGTGGTAGAAGTGAATTCTATGGAAATGATGGCGTGTGATTTAAATGAAAAACTTAACTGTTTGGACGATATTCACCAAGGGCAGTTCAACATTATCGGACATTATTTACGCTTCAGCTGAAGCTGCCATGGATAAGCGTTCTCTCGACGCTCTAAAATTGAAAGATTCTTTATTTAACGATGTTAAATAAAATAGACAGGCCAAACACGACTCCTAGGAATTTTCGATCCGTCACAAGGGCATATAAAACACACCACGAGAAGTCTATGCCAAGCCACAGAATGTCTAACATTCTCACAAGTTGCGTACGAGTTGCGCTAGCAACTTCAGACGTACAGAGTATCTTAGAAATACTGCCGGGCAACTGATGAGATCCACATGGAGGATTGAAACCATGGTCTTGCCTGAACTAAGCTGAACTATGGCATACAGAACACGCAACACAGTCAACAGACTTGAGCGAAAGGAGCTATATTTAAATCCTGTGGTACCAGAAAGATCAAAGGAGGAATAAACCTATACATCAAGCTCCAGAAACATAAGCTCGATCAGATAGCTGCAAGAAAAATAAGAATTTCTCTCTGTAGATAAGAGTATAGCTTTCTCGAAGCAAAGTCAACGACGTTTCCAAAGAAAATGTAGGATGGTAAATATGATACCCGTGACAAGAATCTATCTACTGTACTTGCAAACAGTTCTATTGAATCATAGCCGGGTCCGGCGTCACAATTTATAAAGCAAGTTAGCAACTCATTTACAGTAAACGTCATATTTTGTTGCTCAAAAGCAAATACTTGGAGACTTAGAAACATATCTTGCAGTATAGAAATGAGCCAAAACAATACACTAACACATGGCAAATTATAGTGTCAAACTAGACGAAGCAACACGCAGATAACAGCGGAAATCATGCAGACCTTTGACCTCTCAAATTTGCCGCAGCACAATCTAACGGCTCTAGTTTTTCTCCTTATAACACAATACGAAATGCCCTTCATAAACTAGAGTGAAGCGACAAAAAGGTCGAAAGACCGAAAAATAAACGGCAAATGTACAAATGTCACGAACCGTAGGAGTCGTGTTTTGGCCTGTTTTTTTTTTTATTTACCATGATCACTACTTTAACTTGCAGTCCCACATCGGTCGGTAAGTCATCGATGTTCAAGTTCGAATCGATGCAGTCATTTAAGGCTTGCTGGGACTGTTGCGCTGTGCTAGGAAATAACGACTTGCGAGAAGCTTTAGCAGAGTTGACACGAACATAATCGTGACAAGGACTGCAGCCTGGCAGCGTTTCGAGCAGCCGTTTCGATGCGTTAATCCTCTGCTTTGGTGGAGTTTTGCAAGCAGCAGCCTCACTGCCTATTGAACTCAGTACGAACTCGTATAGTGTTCCTAAATTCCGTATTTTGCGAGCGCAAGGGTTACATACACGGTCTAAAAACAGTTCGTTGTCTTCCACTACTTCGAATCCAACCGCTCTGCTAGTATTGGCAAGGATTTCTCCTCGTGCATCTTTTCGTTTTGATGGTTTGAAAAGATTTTCTGACGAGATATAACCAGGTTTATCAAGCTGAGATGCTGTTCCGTATTTAACCTTGAAGGAACACCGACAAATTCTGCAGCGTTCGCTTGGAGTTTCGATCTCCTGCGCCTTCGACATCGCAAATTTTCCCGAGTTTGACACCTCACGCACATGAAGTATTTTTTTGTTTTGAAGAAAGTAAAATGTTACATCCGGTAATTTATAATTAGTTAACCCATTGATAAACTGTCAATCAGTAAGTGAAATCAACCGTGAAAGTCGGTGGGCATTTTTCAGAAGTGAGGGGTCTGCGGGCAAGTGTTCCCTTCTTTCCCCTCCCCCGACCCCCTCCCTCGCCTTTTTTTCTCTCGCCCTATTTCCCTCTCTTTTTTTGCTCTCGCCCCATTTTTTGCGCTTCCTTTTTGCTCTCGTCCCATTTTCCGCGCGTCCTGAATGCGATACTCCTTCTGGCGGCCCTATTATTTCGTCCAGCTCGTATGGGAATGCTTGCTACGCAGGCAATTGTTTTATAAAAGAGGAGAAATCAATTTGAACTGCTGTAAATCAAATTCTCCACTCTAATGTTACGCTGAATGTACATTGTACCTTGGCAGACTTTTTCTGTGCGACGCTTGCAAGTAACTTTCTGCATTCTTGAACTGTGGAGAGAGAGAAACCTATCTGGTCACTACTTGGAAATTCATTCAACTATGGCAGTATAAACAAAAGCATGGTAAAGGGAAGTCGCATTCAACATTCCAAATCAATATCACAGATGGATTGTATGATTTCAGCAAATTCAAGTATTTTTTGAAGCTTGATGTGACTCTAATTTTTAGTGGTGAGGAAGAGAGGGGCAAAAACAATAGCCTCTTCCAGGTGTTCAGTTAATTGGGGCACAGGGTGAAAAACATTGCATGAAAAAACAAAAGCACGGCCACAGCAAGTGAAAGAATGTCAGTGGGCAAACTTAACAAATGGCCATTCTGGTATACAAGGATCTGGTACACCCTCTGATTGGGCAATTGTTACCCGATGGGTAAGCAAGAAGTAGACATGAGTGAAACACTGTTGGTTGTTGTTGTTTTTCTCTTTTTAACACAATCATGCATGCATGCACAATGAATGAGTTTTATTCATGGCCGCCTTCATCCGGGAATGTGCAAGGACTTTTAATCGGCAAAGAAGGAAATTAAATGTTGATTAAGTTATACTGGTGTTAACCCAAAACAACAGTGCAAGAAGAAGCGGTGCTGACTAAGGCTCAAACCTTGGCCTGACTGTGGTCATTGGATTTCAAAACAAACTCATTATCCACTTGGCCATCTCAACATTCCTGCATTGACCTATGCCAAGAAATGCTCTATATAGCTGGGGTGTTACCACTGGCCACCTGAAAAAAACTGTTGTGCCCAGTTGTTTTTACAGATGATGTACAGTGTATTTGGTTGGAAACATTGAAAAACTTTAGAATTTATGAGAAGCACAAAATATTTTCAAGATATTCCTCCATTACAAGGAAGCCATTGTGGAGTTTGACTTCCTGCTTTGCAATTTCTGGTGGGTAAAATAATAATGCTTTCTTTAGGGGACTGGTCATAAAGTAGAGGGGGAGGGGGGTGGGCTATGAAAATTTGGGGGTGGGTCACTAGTTTTCAACATGTTAAAAAGGGTGGGTCAGGGAAAAAAATGCACTGCATTAAGGGTGGGGTTGAGGTTAAATTATAAACATCTCACCACAAATCATTTATTAGAATCTTGTTTTTTAATAATAAGATCTAATTTGTCCACACTAATCTAACTTTGTATGCGAACAGGAATTCAGATTTTATCATATTTTGTTTTCCATTTATGTACAGTCCTTAACTCTAAAGAGTAGTCAGTAAGACGTGTTTATAGTATAAAAATTTCGACCATTAATTTAGATTTACTGTTGTGCTTCAAAAAACACTTTCACTGAAAGATTTTCAAACATCTTTTGGCAAAACAGCGTTCTTCTATAAATCATCTCTAGTCATCTTCACCACTACCATCACCCACAGAAGCCATTCGATTCATCCTCCTCCTCCTCCCTCATCATCCATCATCATCAATCGCCATCCATCACCATCATCATCACCATCATCATATTCATCTGCATCATCATCATCATATCTCACCATCATCATCATCCTTCTCATCATCTATAACATGCAATGCAACTTGTGACTCATTTGCTTTGATTGTTTCAGTAGCATCCACTGTAAATTAACCTTACTTTTAGCTGTTACGGCTTATCATTACACTGGGTACCACATCCAAAAGCCTGGTGAAACTGCTCTACCAGATCTGAAATATTTATCATTTGTCAAAACTCTGATCACTTCACCAGAAGGACACTCCAGAAAGATTGATAATTATCAACCAAGGGCTCAAATTAAAAGGTATGTAAAAGAAGGAAAAGACAGTGAATCAATTGTCCAGTTTCCAAACCTTTGCAGTTCAGGAATTACTCACGAGAAAGTTACCTCGAGCACCTCCAATATCTTGATGTGAAGAAATCAAACATAAACAAATGACAGAAAACATCAGAGAGAAACTCCCAAAAGAAGTACACTGATTACAAACTGGGAGGAGAATGTTTATTGCAGGGACACTGAAAAAGCTTAAAGTATCAGCTCTGAATCTCTATCTGGAAAAGCACCAATTGGGGAATAAGAAAATGAAGAAACATGGAAAAGCTAAGTATTAATTTCAGCCAAAGCCCAGCTTGACAAAGTAACCATTGAGCAAGCTACAAGAAAGGTTAATGTGGAAGAAATGTTGATTTGCATGATGGTGAAACGAGGAAGAGACAGGGGATGAGACGATGACTTATGACAGTGTTCACGCAGATGATTCTGATGGCAATGACAACAATGACCGTGACAACGAGTATGATGGCAGGAACAAAGACCACGAATGTAGTTCTCCAAGAAGTTGGAAGTTTCAGCAAAGAAGGGGAAGATGATAATAACGATGAACAAGAAGTGTGAATGATGCCAAAAAGATAAATTCCGTTCAAGAGTGGGGATGACGTGTTACCAACATTTTCAATCTTGAAGATTTTTTTGGAGATTTCTGACTAAAGTGGTAAGCCAATGTTCCCCATGTTAGCTACAGTGGAA
>JAHPZR010041324.1:12500-17500 GCA_019787425.1 Platygyra sinensis | reverse complement strand
TTACCATTTTTTATAACTGTGTATAACTATGGCCTCAGCGACACTTGAACAATACTGGTGCAGTAAACCAAAAAGCTTTAGCAGTAATAGCTATAACGCCAAAAATAAAGTCCATGTCCTCGTTTTTTTTCTTAACGTGTGGACCAAATTTCCGTCCTAAGTACCCCCCAGCCAGCCCCCCGCCAGTTCCAGTAGACCGAAAACGAAAAGGGAATTTAAAGCAGAAGTTAAACCATGATCTGAAATGAAGTCGTGAATTGTGATTTTCAAGAGTGAATGATGGTTGCCAAGGGTTAAGGTGATTCCTCAGTATTGCATTGCGCATCCCTACTGCGCACGATTTTCACGTCATTAGCGCGCGCAAATTAGCGCGTGCACGTGCAAAACGAAAGAAATTTCCCTCAAGCTGAGCTCGATAGCGAAAATAAATGTTCATTTTCTTTTAAACGGGCATGCATGGTGACCTATATTTGTTATTGCATAATAGCAGTGTACATATTATCTTCCTTAATTTAAAAAAGAACTAAAAAATTTTATCGGAAGGAAAAAAAGATTTAGATGAAAAAGTGCACAAAGCCGTTACACTGTGAAGCAAATTTTGACCGCGAAAATAACGACTCTACCAACTCTTTACGTCCACGTCGGTTCAAATAGTGTGATGTTTCCACAAATTTTATATGACATTGTTCTTTATGCTCGACACTTTCTACCTGTCAAGTTTTGTTCCACGTATTACTTTTATAGACTTTGTTTTGAGCTACCGCAGCAAAATGTAACTTGGACCGATGAATAACGCTCGTGATTAGTACGAGTACAGACATAAATGGGATAAGATTGGCCCATCACATCTCTTAAACGAGAATAGTGACCTATCATTTTTATTTTATTTTTCAAAACAGTGCTTGGTAGAGAACATTCAGGGAAAGTTTAAAAAAAATTCATCGGTAACTTTTATTTCTGAGGAATCACCTTAACCGAACTAACCTTTCTGCAATAGAGCGTATTCACATGACGTTATGGCCGCCATAATGGTTTTCCAAACAGTGAAACAGCAGCCATGTTGGAGAATCAAACCAATCCTGTGGGAGTTCAACTTTTTCCTTATATAAACACTTTATTTTGTTCCATTTAATTTTCACAGCTGTTGGACAAATGAGTGCATACGCTCTATATAGAAAAGTTCTTTCTATGAAACAAAACACTAAAAACCTTGACCTCGATCGTGTGTACAGACCTCGTGCGTACCAAAGCTTCCTTAATTAGAAATGATTCTAATAGTAAATTTTCACAAAGATCTTTTCAGAGCAGGGAGGTTATTGAAAACCTGTGTAACAATACCCCAAAACAATATTGACAGATCCTTTTTTGACCTTTCTAGTCCCCTTTGCAGCATCCTCTTCACTGTTGCTATGCGCCAGCCGTCATTGCATAATCTGATCCACCACTTTAACCCGTAGCTTGCTTCAACGATACACAAGTTAAAAATAGAGACAGCGGTCGAGTTTATACCAGTGAAGACGAATTATCCGTCTGAGACGAATAGTTAATCCGCTTGAGATAGATAAATTGTCCAGGTATAAATCTGGCAAAGTTCGTCCTCCTCCAATTCACCGATGAATTAGCCGAAGACGAATTTTGCCAGATGATTCGATTACTCCTCCATTAACTCCTATAACGACGGCTCGGAGTTGTCCAGTTCCATCAACTTGAAAAGCTCAATGGTTTGTTAAGCCAAGAAGAGATTTGGCTTTTACTCAAGAGTGGCGTTTTGTTTTGTTTTGTTTTATTTTAGAAAAAAGAGGAAAATAGGTTGCCAAACAAACAGAAAAGTTTTTTTTTTTACAAAAGTGAGAGCGCTCCCTTGGGATCATTTGATAGTGCCTAACACTTTGAAGTAATACACCTGTTATAGCTAGAGAAATCTGATTTGTTGATTTTAGCTATCGTCCTCTAAACTAACTTCGTTGTTTAGTACCTTTTAGTGAATATAGTTGCGTTTTTTGATCTAGTGTTCGTTCCGCATTGGGGAAATATTTGTTGAGTTCTACTTGTGCAAGTTGATGTTCTGTGTCAAACTTTCAAACAACGTAGACAAATCTTCCCGCTGTACAGACCGATCACAAGTTAGCTCAATAAATAGGCATGTGTTGCTAAATTTTATCTTCCTCCAAACATGAAGGGAAAAAGATTTCGATTTGACTGTTATTTGCAGTGTTAATTGAAAAACTGCAATTCGCAGAAACCAAGTTATGAGTTGCTCAACTCGCGAATCTTCCGACCTCTTAGAAAACAAATCAGAATTCTACTTTTATGGATAAATTGTCAAGGTATATTAAATCCGACAAAGTTCGTCCTCCGCTGTTTAAACGGCGATTCAGATGAAGATGAATTTTGCCAGATGATTCGTTTAAACTCCGTTAACGCCTGCATGTAACGAAGGATTTGTCCACTGTTCATCAACTGTACAAGCTTAATGATCAGTTAAAGGGATAGTTTACACCTCAAAACGACATACCACTTCCACCACGGTTCGTTCTTTATTCAGGATAAGCGGTTCAAATAACCGAGAGAGCTTTTACAATTACTTCTCGAAGTCCACATATAAACCCTATCGAGAATATTTTAAATCTGAAGTTACAAAACATACCCTATAGGATTTACTTCAGCTGGACACTAGTAACAAAAAGAAGGCTAAAAAAATTCAACATCAGCCTTGCTATATTGATGACCTCGCTATCTCTTGGTCAATACGGCGGTGTCGGTTTTAGATTTTCTCGCAAAGATGTCACTCCGGGTTAATTAACGAGTTGTTCCTCATGGATACTAAATTTATAGCAACACGATGAAGAAAGCGAAAAGAGAAAATTTAGAAATCACTCGATGACCGATTTTCCCTCATTCATTACTTAGATTGTCGTTGACTGTCTGCTTGTTGAGGGATGGAAGTTGCTTTCTGATATAAACCCAGCAGATTGAGCTAGAGTTCTAACAGTGATCTTAAATAAGGACTCTGCTGACAAAAGGAATAGCTCATCTTCCTCATAAGAACTCATGATCAGTTACGAATCATTCAACTGTCAAGATTAAAACAGTTGCCTCAAACCGTACTATAAATATACTGAACTTACCAAAAATGCTGGAATGCCTGGATATCATTAATTAGTAAATTCTCAGCTCCGACTATTGCATTTCTAGCTTTTTGATTGGCTAAAAAACTCGGACTATGAGCCAATAGTCGGAGTTTTACGTCATATGGAAAATAGTGCGCCAAGTTTAAAATTTTTCGCTTTGTAAAATTGTGGAAATAAAAATCGGCGGCAAAACCCGGTTTGAGAATTCACTAAAACAATTATTCCATTCGCCCTTGTTGGATATGAAGTGATTATAACCAACTCGCGCTACGCGCTCGTTGGTTATTTTATCACTTCATATCCAACGCGGGCTCATGGAATAATTGTTAATTATTCATAAACCGGAGAAGCGTTGAACTGATGTGAATGCGAACGCGTGTTCAAGGTAATACGAGAAGAAAGGGCCCAAATTGGCCAAGTTCGGCTGTTGTAAATAACTTGCAATTTATATTATATAGAGAAAAAATAAAGATGTTGTTATTGTTGTTGTGTTGTTGTTCTTGTGGGAAACCTGAAAATGGTAGTTTACAAAAAGACAGAAAAATACCACAGAGGTAACATAATCCATAAGGGAACATGGAGGGTTAGAATGGAGATTCAGAAGATTACAAACAGCGAACTTGATAAATTCAGGCTCAACCTTTTAAGATCTTTCAAGATGAGCAAATCGTGACAACCTCCGTTAATACCAGATACCAAGTCTTTCTTTCCAACCTCACATGTCGTCCAAGATGGCGGAAGTGTTGATGAAGAAGAGCGAAGAGCGAAAAGTCATTCTCTACAGACAGATAGATAAGTTATTTCTTCAAGTAAATGCTAACTAAAATTGCTTTTATTGGCCAATGAAAATGACGAAATGATGAATAACCGGCAACTTTTAAAATCACGTCATGCAATTTAACTTCTTTAAGCTACAGATCATTTTTGTTTTGTTTTGCTTTGTTTCCGGTATACTTTGTAGACGAAATCAGTCATTCATCGCTTGCCATGCTCGCGCGCGTATCACTAATATTCATTATTATTAAAACTAGATCATTGGATAATGCAATTCGAGAGTTTTCATTGGCTTAGCCATCATGGTATATGAGCCATTATACCATGATCTACAAAAATGGCGAGCGTATGTGTGATTTTTTGGGCCTTTTTGTTTTATTGTAGTCTAGTTTTCTATATTTTGGGGGCGTTTTTAATAAAACAATTATTCCACTCGCGCTTGTTGGATATGAGATGATTATAGCCAACTCGGCGCTACGCGCCTCGTTGGCTATCTATCATCTCATATCCAACGCGCGCTCATGGAATAATTGTTAATTATATGGCTAGCTCCGTGAGCGGGCAAGATGAACCAAATCGCGCGTTGTGATTGGCTACCCGAGCGGGCAAGATGGAGCCATCTTGCCCGCTCGGGACTACCCGCTGCATCCCGAAAGCAAAATTTCACCAAAAGCCATATAATAAATCCTTTATTGACCAAGTTTGTTCGGTCAAGATGGCTTGATATTGGCCTCGTTCTTTTTTTTGCGAGTTTATGGACCTCGACTTCGTCTCGGTCCATAAACACGCAAAAAAAGAACTTGGCCAATATCCAGCCATCTTGACCTCACACTTGGTCAATGTCCCATACGTCTTGACCTCCAAACACGGTGTCCGGTCGTTTCGATACAAAGTCGTTTTGATACAAATCGAAGTCGTTTCGATACACATGTAAAGTCGATTCGATACAAACTGAAATCAGTTAGAACATCAGTTATCTCGCCGGGTTCACCGGTTCTCGGTTCATTGTCGCCTTTGGCCGTGATACCCTACCCAAACAAGTGAGCCTGCTTGCAGGCTATTGAAAACAAGGCTGGGAGTGGAAGTGTACTTGTC
>JAHPZR010041324.1:2500-5000 GCA_019787425.1 Platygyra sinensis | reverse complement strand
ATGGAATAATTGTTTTAGTGAATTCTCAAACCGGGTTTTGCCGCCGATTTTTATTTCCACAATTTTACAAAGCGAAAAATTTTAAACTTGGCGCACTATTTTCCATATGACGTAAAACTCCGACTATTGGCTCATAGTCCGAGTTTTTTAGCCAATCAAAAAGCTAGAAATGCAATAGTCGGAGCTGAGAATTTACTAATTAATGATATCCAGGCATTCCAGCATTTTTGGTAAGTTCAGTATATTTATAGTACGGTTTGAGGCAACTGTTTTAATCTTGACAGTTGAATGATTCGTAACTGATCATGAGTTCTTATGAGGAAGATGAGCTATTCCTTTTGTCAGCAGAGTCCTTATTTAAGATCACTGTTAGAACTCTAGCTCAATCTGCTGGGTTTATATCAGAAAGCAACTTCCATCCCTCAACAAGCAGACAGTCAACGACAATCTAAGTAATGAATGAGGGAAAATCGGTCATCGAGTGATTTCTAAATTTTCTCTTTTCGCTTTCTTCATCGTGTTGCTATAAATTTAGTATCCATGAGGAACAACTCGTTAATTAACCCGGAGTGACATCTTTGCGAGA
Organism: Platygyra sinensis; assembly: GCA_019787425.1. Taxonomy (NCBI): domain Eukaryota; kingdom Metazoa; phylum Cnidaria; class Anthozoa; order Scleractinia; family Merulinidae; genus Platygyra; species Platygyra sinensis. Next base: position 4,414 of record JAHPZR010041324.1, on the reverse strand, counting down.
AAATCTAAAACCGACACCGCCGTATTGACCAAGAGATAGCGAGGTCATCAATATAGCAAGGCTGATGTTGAATTTTTTTAGCCTTCTTTTTGTTACTAGTGTCCAGCTGAAGTAAATCCTATAGGGTATGTTTTGTAACTTCAGATTTAAAATATTCTCGATAGGGTTTATATGTGGACTTCGAGAAGTAATTGTAAAAGCTCTCTCGGTTATTTGAACCGCTTATCCTGAATAAAGAACGAACCGTGGTGGAAGTGGTATGTCGTTTTGAGGTGTAAACTATCCCTTTAACTGATCATTAAGCTTGTACAGTTGATGAACAGTGGACAAATCCTTCGTTACATGCAGGCGTTAACGGAGTTTAAACGAATCATCTGGCAAAATTCATCTTCATCTGAATCGCCGTTTAAACAGCGGAGGACGAACTTTGTCGGATTTAATATACCTTGACAATTTATCCATAAAAGTAGAATTCTGATTTGTTTTCTAAGAGGTCGGAAGATTCGCGAGTTGAGCAACTCATAACTTGGTTTCTGCGAATTGCAGTTTTTCAATTAACACTGCAAATAACAGTCAAATCGAAATCTTTTTCCCTTCATGTTTGGAGGAAGATAAAATTTAGCAACACATGCCTATTTATTGAGCTAACTTGTGATCGGTCTGTACAGCGGGAAGATTTGTCTACGTTGTTTGAAAGTTTGACACAGAACATCAACTTGCACAAGTAGAACTCAACAAATATTTCCCCAATGCGGAACGAACACTAGATCAAAAAACGCAACTATATTCACTAAAAGGTACTAAACAACGAAGTTAGTTTAGAGGACGATAGCTAAAATCAACAAATCAGATTTCTCTAGCTATAACAGGTGTATTACTTCAAAGTGTTAGGCACTATCAAATGATCCCAAGGGAGCGCTCTCACTTTTGTAAAAAAAAAAACTTTTCTGTTTGTTTGGCAACCTATTTTCCTCTTTTTTCTAAAATAAAACAAAACAAAACAAAACGCCACTCTTGAGTAAAAGCCAAATCTCTTCTTGGCTTAACAAACCATTGAGCTTTTCAAGTTGATGGAACTGGACAACTCCGAGCCGTCGTTATAGGAGTTAATGGAGGAGTAATCGAATCATCTGGCAAAATTCGTCTTCGGCTAATTCATCGGTGAATTGGAGGAGGACGAACTTTGCCAGATTTATACCTGGACAATTTATCTATCTCAAGCGGATTAACTATTCGTCTCAGACGGATAATTCGTCTTCACTGGTATAAACTCGACCGCTGTCTCTATTTTTAACTTGTGTATCGTTGAAGCAAGCTACGGGTTAAAGTGGTGGATCAGATTATGCAATGACGGCTGGCGCATAGCAACAGTGAAGAGGATGCTGCAAAGGGGACTAGAAAGGTCAAAAAAGGATCTGTCAATATTGTTTTGGGGTATTGTTACACAGGTTTTCAATAACCTCCCTGCTCTGAAAAGATCTTTGTGAAAATTTACTATTAGAATCATTTCTAATTAAGGAAGCTTTGGTACGCACGAGGTCTGTACACACGATCGAGGTCAAGGTTTTTAGTGTTTTGTTTCATAGAAAGAACTTTTCTATATAGAGCGTATGCACTCATTTGTCCAACAGCTGTGAAAATTAAATGGAACAAAATAAAGTGTTTATATAAGGAAAAAGTTGAACTCCCACAGGATTGGTTTGATTCTCCAACATGGCTGCTGTTTCACTGTTTGGAAAACCATTATGGCGGCCATAACGTCATGTGAATACGCTCTATTGCAGAAAGGTTAGTTCGGTTAAGGTGATTCCTCAGAAATAAAAGTTACCGATGAATTTTTTTTAAACTTTCCCTGAATGTTCTCTACCAAGCACTGTTTTGAAAAATAAAATAAAAATGATAGGTCACTATTCT
>JAHPZR010041323.1:10000-12985 GCA_019787425.1 Platygyra sinensis | reverse complement strand
GGGTAACCATAGCACTAGGGTTACCCTACCTGCTTGTAAACAGGGCCTAATTCATGGTGTCCGCGTTTTCGTTGGGAATATTGAGAACCCGCCGATAGCAAACTAATGAAGCGCTATTTGTTGTTCCGATATGCGATCTCTAACTTGCCGGGGGTGGGTCTTAAAACTGGATATACGTTTTAGATGGGTCTGTAACCGGGTGAGCTTCATATGCGGGCGCGTGGGGTGGTGGGGGGAGAGGGGAGTATATAAGTGGCAATTTACGGTATGCAACTTTTTTAACATAAGATGGAAATGTACATTTCCAGTTTGAAAATTCCAGTTGTTGGACTTCCGTTTGTCTTGGAAATTTTCCAGTCAGGGAAACAAACAAAGGAAACCACTAACAAGAGTAAACAGCCATTTGCCATGTATTGTAGGCAATTCTTGGAAATTCCCTTCCATTCACCTTTGGACTCTCGAGTTGCGAAGTAATACCGAGTATAAATTAATATTAACAATATTTTTTTTCTTCCATTTCATAGTCAAATGAGATTGTTTCATCTCATATATACTGATAAAACTTACTATTGAAGGAATTACTGTTTGTGATGTGAAGTTAAGCAAACAGTTTTATACCGCGGTAGAAAACCATCAAACACGGTGCAAACAGCAAATAAAATACTTGAGACACTTAAACATTAGCTTCACAGTCGAATATGATGCACGACTATCGCCGATGAAAATGCCCGACGATTAATTTAACTGATGATACAGACCACCGGGAAACGATCCATAAAATGTAGCCTGACAATTTTGTTCGCATCAACAACACTGAGCTAGTCTATTCAAATCTAAGTATAAACCCAAGAAGAACATCAGTTCACTGTCAACTGAGAGAGTTCTGAAACCCGCGACCGATCACAATTACGGTTAAAATGCTGAAGGTTACCTGTTAGCGGCGACGCCATTCTGGCTTGGATGGTTTCTTTCGTTGTGAGACGAACAGCTTGCGCAAGGAAGCATTGATCTCTTAATTAAGCAACAAATAGAAGGGAAATTTCCCGGAAATACACTAACCAATGACGCTTGCCTCTGGTTGGATTGTGTCAACATCTCTTTTATATACGAAACGTTTAACTAATGTTGATTCATTTAGAAGAAGAAATTCGCAAGCGTAATCTTATAAGCCCACAGTGGAAAACTTTTTCTGAAAGCATTCGTAATTTTCCTAACTGCGTGTGTTCGTCTGTCTGTGCAAAAGCGTGACAAACTTCCGGTTTTCCGCGAAAGTGAAAGCGGAAGTGTATTTTCTGGGAATACTGGGATTTGTAGCTCTAGTTAGGTTTTGAACGACGATAACATGGCAGGATTGAGCAGAAAGTCGCCGGGCTCGAGCAGAGAATCGCTTAAAATGACAAATCAAAGTGGATTACTTTCTTCCAACACCCAGTTCATGCAATTCTTGAGAGAGCTACCGGAGAATTTGGCGCGACTGGAGCAGAAAATTATCAAGCTTGAGAAGGAAGCGATGGCGTCCCCGTCAAGGTAACTATAGCATGAATACGGCATCCTTTCGTTTGCTTGTATCTATAGAGTTTATTAGTAAGATACGGTAGCATTCATTTCCGGTTGGTTTTTTTTCAATCAAACTTTGAAAAAGGTTGGCTACGTTCACGTTACACTCGAGGTTAACATCTGAGACCTCACTGCGCCACTGATAGACTGAAGAGAGACAATGGCCGGTGGAAGGTTTAGTCCGAAAAAAAGATACTAGATTTTGTCTTAATGGCTTTTAAGACTTGACACAGCACCTAAACGGCTGTGACACAGGCTACGTGTAGTGCATTTTAATTCTAATAAAGAAACCACATATAAATTGATTTACTACCGAAACAGGTAGACCGCGAATTCAAAGACAAGAGTGACAGTTGATTGTGGCGCCAAACGTTAACGATTTCGGTCACGTGGCTTTATTTGTCAAATCGAAAAGCTGAAACGCACGTGGTCACATTCCTTTCTCCTTGACTTCGCCGTAACAGCTTGTTGTTCGCACTTCGGAGTTTCGGAGTCAACCATTTTCGTGGAAGCCCAAATACTTCAACTGAAAGTTTTCGTTTACATTCCGCAATGATGGAGTCTAAAATGCTTCCTCTTAAGCTTTCATGTTTGGATTTCCCGCGAAATTAGAGTTGTACGGTTCCGCAAATGATCCCAGGACCGCAAATGATCCCGGACCGCAAATGATCCCCAAATTGGACCGCAAATGATCCCGGACCGGAAATGATCGCCATATTGGACCGCAAATGATCCCGATCAAAAATAAGGAATGGCATGGATTTTGGAATAGGGTGGATAGGGAATTGGCGTACGTGAAAACCGATATTTTTATTTAAGCCATCTTATAATTATAATGGCTCACAACTTGCTTGTTTTAATACTTTCGACTAAATTTTGTTGCTAACTACGATGTTATGAAATGCACCACTCAATCAATCATCAAAACACGGCTTGGCTTGCATTTCTTTGCAATTCTAAATAAAATTATGATCAGTGCAACATACACTACATATTCTCTTTTGTTAAAAACTGATATTTTGGTGTTATAGTTAAATAACATTTTATCAGCCCTTAACGCCACTCGTCTCAAGTTTTAAACTAAAATCTAACCATGAAGAACCGTGACAGATGACGCTGTCACCTGAGTATACTTCCAAAGCTACAACACTTCATCACACTGTAAAAACACCTGGTGTGTAGCACTGGAAATTTGAACAAATTTATTTTGTAATTTTTTCTTGGTCGTTTTTTTGCTTTAATTCCTCGGGAATGACTACTTGAGTATTCTAAGAAGCCAAAATTCCAAGTTATAGTTATGAAGTTCAGCTTCATGACCAAACAAGGCCAAGGCTTGCGCTTCGTTTTGACAATTAGCTGTTTGTTAGGTGCTTGACTACTATTGCTACCGGGGTTTCGACAATGTTTACGAGTATGTGTATTTCTTAG
>JAHPZR010041323.1:0-2500 GCA_019787425.1 Platygyra sinensis | reverse complement strand
GCAAGCCAAGCCGTGTTTTGATGATTGATTGAGTGGTGCATTTCATAACATCGTAGTTAGCAACAAAATTTAGTCGAAAGTATTAAAAACAAGCAAGTTGTGAGCCATTATAATTATAAGATGGCTTAAATAAAAATATCGGTTTTCACGTACGCCAATTCCCTATCCACCCTATTCCAAAATCCATGCCATTCCTTATTTTTGATCGGGATCATTTGCGGTCCAATATGGCGATCATTTCCGGTCCGGGATCATTTGCGGTCCAATTTGGGGATCATTTGCGGTCCGGGATCATTTGCGGTCCTGGGATCATTTGCGGAACCGTACAACTCTAATTTCGCGGGAAATCCAAACATGAAAGCTTAAGAGGAAGCATTTTAGACTCCATCATTGCGGAATGTAAAACGAAAACTTTCAGTTGAAGTATTTGGGGCTTCCACGAAAATGGTTGACTCCGAAACTCCGAAGTGCGAACAACAAGCTGTTACCGGCGAAGTCACAGGAGAAAGGAATGTGACCACGTGCGTTCAGCTTTTCGATTTGACAAATAAAGCCACGTGACCGAAATCGTTAACGTTTGGCGCCACAATCAACTGTCACTCTTGTCTTTGAATTCGCGGTCTACCTGTTTCGGTAGTAAATCAATTTATATGTGGTTTCTTTATTAGAATAAAATGCACTACACGTAGCCTGTGTCACAGCCGTTAGGTGCTGTGTCAAGTCTTAAAAGCCATTAAGACAAAATCTAGTATCTTTTTTTCGGACTAAACCTTCCACCGGCCATTGTCTCTCTTCAGTCTATCAGTGGCGCAGTGAGGTCTCAGATGTTAACCTCGAGTGTAACGTGAACGTAGCCAACCTTTTTCAAAGTTTGATTGAAAAAAAACCAACCGGAAATGAATGCTACCGTATCTTACTAATAAACTCTATAGATACAAGCAAACGAAAGGATGCCGTATTCATGCTATAGTTACCTTGACGGGGACGCCATCGCTTCCTTCTCAAGCTTGATAATTTTCTGCTCCAGTCGCGCCAAATTCTCCGGTAGCTCTCTCAAGAATTGCATGAACTGGGTGTTGGAAGAAAGTAATCCACTTTGATTTGTCATTTTAAGCGATTCTCTGCTCGAGCCCGGCGACTTTCTGCTCAATCCTGCCATGTTATCGTCGTTCAAAACCTAACTAGAGCTACAAATCCCAGTATTCCCAGAAAATACACTTCCGCTTTCACTTTCGCGGAAAACCGGAAGTTGTCACGCTTTTGCACAGACAGACGAACACACGCAGTTAGGAAAATTACGAATGCTTTCAGAAAAAGTTTTCCACTGTGGGCTTATAAGATTACGCTTGCGAATTTCTTCTTCTAAATGAATCAACATTAGTTAAACGTTTCGTATATAAAAGAGATGTTGACACAATCCAACCAGAGGCAAGCGTCATTGGTTAGTGTATTTCCGGGAAAATTTCCCTTCTATTTGTTGCTTAATTAAGAGATCAATGCTTCCTTGCGCAAGCTGTTCGTCTCACAACGAAAGAAAACCATCCAAGCCAGAATGGCGTCGCCGCTAACAGGTAACCTTCAGCATTTTAACCGTAATTGTGATCGGTCGCGGGTTTCAGAACTCTCTCAGTTGACAGTGAACTGATGTTCTTCTTGGGTTTATACTTAGATTTGAAATAGACTAGCTCAGTGTTGTTGATGCGAACAAAATTGTCAGGCTACATTTTATGGATCGTTCCCGGTGGTCTGTATCATCAGTTAAATTAATCGTCGGGCATTTTCATCGGCGATAGGTCGTGCATCATATTCGACTGTGAAGCTAATGTTTAAGTGTCTCAAGTATTTTATTTGCTGTTTGCACCGTGTTTGATGGTTTTCTACCGCGGTATAAAACTGTTTGCTTAACTTCACATCACAAACAGTAATTCTTCAATAGTAAGTTTTATCAGTATATATGAGATGAAACAATCTCATTTGACTATGAAATGGAAGAAAAAAAATATTGTTAATATTAATTTATACTCGGTATTACTTCGCAACTCGAGAGTCCAAAGGTGAATGGAAGGGAATTTCCAAGAATTGCCTACAATACATGGCAAATGGCTGTTTACTCTTGTTAGTGGTTTCCTTTGTTTGTTTCCCTGACTGGAAAATTTCCAAGACAAACGGAAGTCCAACAACTGGAATTTTCAAACTGGAAATGTACATTTCCATCTTATGTTAAAAAAGTTGCATACCGTAAATTGCCACTTATATACTCCCCTCTCCCCCCACCACCCCACGCGCCCGCATATGAAGCTCACCCGGTTACAGACCCATCTAAAAACGTATATCCAGTTTTAAGACCCACCCCCGGCAAGTTAGAGATCGCATATCGGAACAACAAATAGCGCTTCATTAGTTTGCTATCGGCGGGTTCTCAATATTCCCAACGAAAAACGCGGACACCATGAATTAGGCCCTGTTTACAAGCAGGTAGGGTAACCCTAGTGCTATGGTT
>JAHPZR010041321.1:25000-35286 GCA_019787425.1 Platygyra sinensis | reverse complement strand
CAAAGACCCTGTTATAAACGAAGTATCTGGTTACAACAAATATATTAGTTATAGCGGGGTAACCAAGCTGAACAATGGGATATACACCACGCGAAACAGACTTGCGCGTGAACAGCTACATTTAATAAAGCAAAACTTTGAAGGTCAAAGTTTCCTATCTTGGCCAATAGAGTCGTGTTTGGCTTGTCAACCAATTGTATCATCGTGTCGTTTTTACTGACTGCGAGCGACAGGACGAAATGTTCGTCACATAGCGGGATAAGTTGTGCATTGGGACTGTCCAAAATCTATGCATTATAGAGGGGATTTCGCTATAGCAGGGTTCGTTTATAGTGGGGCTTGTTTCCACATATCTTACTGTAATTCTTCCTGCTTCCAAATGTTGTTCGTTATAACAGGTCTTCGTAATAGCGGGTTCGTTATAGCAGGGTGCCACTGTACATACAATTTGCTGCTTGGCCAATGTAGGTGTCTTGCCAAAAAACACAACACAATGACCCTGGAGTCCAGTACCATGCACACTATTAACCATGAGGAAGAGAATTTTCTCTTGCCATGAGGCCACTGCATGTCATCATATTAAAAGACATAAACAATTGAATTGTCAGTTAATTTGTCTAGTCAGCTATGTTACTTTCCAGTTGTTTGGAAGAATTCTTTCTTTTAGTGATCATGTGCTATTCTTATGATGTATCTACTTGGCATTTTAGGAAAACAGATTACACTCACTTTAACCCAATGACTCCTGGAACTTTTTGCCAAAAATGCATTTTTTGACATTTGGTGGTTTTTAGGCTGGATCTCGGCCAAATTAGCTTTAATCTGGTCGAAAATGCATTTGCAACACGATAGCTAGCCCTTCTTGCCACTAGAATCGCGTTTTATGACATTTTGGCTCGGGCATGCGCTTTTCGGTTTTTGAATTCTTTTCCCCTTTCCTTTTTCCTCCTGTTCTTTTGTTTTTGCTGCAGTGATTGACCTTCTACTGGGCTTGCTTGCAGTTAAAAAACGTCTAAGAAAAAGTCATCAAGGCGGTCAATTTTTACCATGGAGCAGCTTGGTGTAGTGGCAGGAAATCAATGAGTTAAACAGTTACCGGTAACTGTAATCATGACAATTTTACATTCTATTAAGAGACCATAATATGAAGTTTTTCATGAGCCAGTTTCAGGAACTTACAATCCAGGTCCATTCCAAGTCCAAGCATAAAAATCCTACAAAACAGAATTGAAGATTTCAACCAGATTTGTGGGGCCTTCCAGGGACTTTGGGGAACAAGGCAAAAGGATCATAGCGATCATATATTTTTAAGGGAACAAAGGATATTATTTTTCGGGGGATTAATTTGAGGGAACAAGGGATATCTCTACCATCTATTCAAGGAAAATATGACAACAAATTGTAAGCAACATTCGCAAACTCATGAATGATTTATCATGTTAAAAACAAAGAAACTCACAACTGTGAAGGAGGCTTGGATACTCAGTCTTAATTAGCATAGATTTTGACAATTTTTACTTCAATCTCCATTTACTCCCAATCAGTTTCTTATTTTGATTGGGAAGATATATTAAACACCCAAGACAGTGTTTCATTGGCTATCCAAACACTCAATGTTTGTCTGAAAAAAAATACTCCAAGCTAGGTATGTGTAGTATTTTCAACTCTCTTCTTGGTGTTGGATATCCTGATAAAACACTCTCTCCAGTGTTTGATATATTACATGGAATATAAATTACATAGGGAACACGAGAGAAAACATTAAATTTTGAGGGGATCAAGAAAACATGCTACCCTTGGGAAGCCCTCAGATTTAGTTGATTTAGTCACAATCAGTTTGAAAAGTCTCAAAACCTAATAAATAATGCCCAGGTTGGACTTTGTATTAAAATTAATGTTTAATAAGATATCTGAACAAAACTAATAGACAAGTATGAAACATACTGTTTTAGAAAATAAGACATTGCACCTGAACAGTTATCCTGAAGGTTACATTAAAAACTGACACAGATATAGTTGATGACAGTTGGATAAAAGTCAACTTTAATTAATGTTTTTTAAAGTTGATTTTTCTTATAAGTATAAAACATTTTAATTAAAACCAACGTCAAACCTATTTTTTACTGTTTTTTTTTTATTTCTCCAGTGCCTAATGATCTTATACTTTAAAGATGTGCTCCAAGTATATAAAACATGATAAATAATAAGTACCAAAAAGCTGCTAGTGAGAGTAAGTAGACTGTTTGGGACTAGTCTGAGTCCAAATTCTTAGCATTAACACTGATGAAAAACCATTTCCACCCTAATTTGTGTACCTTAAGGCACCAAGTCCACGCAGCCACGTCAGTCCACAAATTGAAAAGGGGAAACTGACAAAGGCTTGACAAAGAGTTTTGTGATTCTACATAGAGTAAGAAATAATTACAGACTGCTTACTGGAAAGTGTAAACACACTGGTTGAACTGGACATCCTGGAATGAATGCTCCTGATGACAAAAATATAGTAATTTACTGTTAATTAACAAACTATGATGTCTAATTTAAGGATCAATTAGCAGAGTTAATTACAGTGGAGAAACACCAAAAAAAGAAAGAAATGTTACAACCAAACTGTTGTTCTTCTCGAATCCATAGACAAGTCAACAGTACAACATTCACAGATTTCTTTAATGATGTTCTGAAGATTTCTGAAGACAATCCTGTTTAAAATTTATAGTCTTTCTAGCATTAGGATGCCTTTGGCCAACAAAAAGATCATCACCAAAAAAAAAATATTGCCTTTAAGGAAGAAGCATCATTTAAATCATAGAGTCATCCCCACCACCCCCCCCCCCCCCAGCTCCTCCACCACCAGAACCCAAGGGAGGGGGGCTTTGCTTCTCATACTTTAATTTCAGTTCACATAGTTTGTCAGATATAGAATGCAAGAGTTCAAATTTTCAGTTCGATGTGAGAAAAATAAGTCCACAGGCACAAGATCAAAGTTTTCAAATTGCAGAGACTCAGGCATGACAGTTGGCAGCTAAATATACCTAATTACTTAAAATAAAATTAATGTAAATTTCATCAGAATTGTTTAATTTAATTCTAGATGTAATGTAAGAAGTACAGATGCACAAACCTGGTTTAAATGATATCAAGCTTTTTCTGTTTGTACAAGTACCTGCCAAAAATTCCACATTGTTAATCATGAATAAAAATGAATCTTATTTCAATAAAAATTCAATTTTAGAGAAAACAGTGGGAATAAAATACAAAATACCAAATAGAAAAGCACATGTGCACCTTCAGGGAAAACACAAATGTGTGGCCATTGTCCTCTTGTTGTGGTTGTTCTGTACTGTAGTTCATTGACAGCTGATCGTCTTGATTTTGTGTCATCTCTAGAAACACCAATGCATTCAAGACATTGGAAAAACCCTGAAAGAATTTCATGACAAATCTTAGCCAACAATATTCTGCATTTCTTCAACTCATGGGATGAAGTCTAAAACTTCAATTTATTTTATTTAATAAGGTGGAGTTTAGAAAACAAATAATTAAAAAATTAAGTACTAATCACACTCGACAGATTTTTAATCAGGGCTGTCATTGAGTTTCAATTCACTTGTAGCCTTGATCTTCACACCCAGGGTTCTCCCTAGTTTTCAGCACAACAGGTAAGGGACCTGTTCAAACCGGTAAAGCATTTAGTGAACGTTGGACGTTCCACTAAGGATAAAAATTCGCCATCGAAAAATTCATAATGTGAATGACGCACCTTAAGGTTCAGAGGTTGAATAAAACAAAGTTAAATTTTCTTAAAAGCATTTTAATCTGATTTAATATGCCCTTTCCAAACTGCTTATAAGGTAAAATGATCTCCCGCCAATTTCGGATGATACTCAGTATCTTTGGTGTCACTTACATGGCGTATCACTGGAAAATCAGCGGTATCCACTACGGATCGCTTCACTACGAAAATTGCATCACTTTGCTGAATTTGTGTTATGATCGTCTCAAGTCCAGAACGTTCACGCTGTTGAAGGATATTATTTTCAAGGCTTCTTTTAAATCGTTGTCTGGAGTACATTTCAAGTAGAATTTCACGGTGAAGAGTGGCTTTGTCCCCACGTGTTCGCTGTACAGTCGGCAATGCAAACGACAAGGCGATTATTTCTGGCTGGCAATCGGCTGCTTTTTCATTGCTAGTACGTAAGCTTTGTTTTGTTTGCCCCTAACATTGTTGTAAAGCTTACCTGCTACTCTTCGCGACCTCTTGTAATTGGACAAGAACGAGAGCATTGTTTGCTGCCGTTTCATCGTGGAAACTGAACAACCAAAAGTTACCGAAGAACACAACATTTGCACGTGCGGAGAACTGACGAATGTCCTGACGCTAGCAGCGGAAAGCCCGCGAAAAATCACTCTTGCTTCGAAACGTACCAGTCACTGTTAACTAAATAAAGTGCACGTAGATCTATAACAGTACACTATTTATTTGTTTTCTTCATAATACTTTCTTACGAGATTAGCTCACTGCAAATGCGTTTTTTTTAAGACTTCTGAGCGTTTAATTTGCAGGCGGTAATAAGTGCTCTCACAAGCGGTAAATTTTACCGGTTACCGCCTGATATGGAGAACCCTGCACACCCATAGCAAAATTGTTGCTTTATGGGTGAATTGTATCAATTACAGGCCAGTTCACCCATAACATCAAGGGTCAATCAAACATACTCAGCCATAAAAGGTGTTATGGGTAACAACCCTTATTGACAGCCCGTTTAATAATACAAATGTAAGTAGTATGTTACAATCTCCCAAGAAGATAATATAAAAATTCAGAGGGAATCTTAATTAGTTTTTCCTCTCATTCTCTCACCTTCTCTAATTTGCTCTCTTCCACTTTTTTTTTCTTTTTCATATCCCTTGGAGTGACTTAAAATTCTGTACATGCGGTTTAGAGCCACCTTAATTTTAGAAAATTTAAGGTGGCATGTACAGATTTTTTTTTTAAACTTTGCCAAAAGTTGCATCTTATCCTGCTTATCAAAATTCTATAATAAGAAAAAATTTCACCAAGCCATTTTTGAAATATATTAGCGCTTAAAGCTGAAATTAAGGGTGTTTTTAGCAGGTCGTAGTGTTGCTATGGTGACCTATTGTGTCACGAAAATAATACCAACGTGTTCACCAGTGATTGGGCAGTGTTTTGATACCACGATTGTAGCATCAACTGATAAAGAGTGTTAATTATGACCCATCAAAATCTACGTCTTGGAAAGTCCTGGAAACTGTTTTGAGCCACCTTAAGTTAGAAGTAATGAAAATCAAAATTTGCAACTAACTATAAGTGCAAAGGAACAGTCACACTTTTCATCAATACTGTTTTTTGTTCATCCAGCCATAAATATTTAATGGTAATAAAAATTCGGTTAAAAAGAAATTAAGATTGTTAAAGCATATTGTTACAAAATTATGGTGCTGCTTGGCTACATAATTTATTTGGATTGGACAACAAAAACAAATTTTATAGCATATCACAGAACAATAATTTAAATCACCTATTCTTTTAATTTATTGTGCAGTTTTAGACGTTTTGTACTTGAGTGTTCTATCATAATTTATTACTGGCTAAAAACATTCAACTTAGGCTCTATTTCCCAGGAGGCTAGCAACAAAATAATTTGATAATCATAAAATGACATTCAAATATTTATTAAGTGCTACCTGTACCTAGAATATATACCTGCTTCATTCAATTAATTAGCGACACTCACCCCCCAGGAAAGGGCTCTTCAGATTTTCCATTTTTGAAATTCCAGATGGTGCTGATCCATATTCACTTAACAATAAGATATCAAGGAAAGATGAATGAGGGGCAATAACTGACACAGGCGCTTCTGACGGTGACGCTAACTTGCCCTTTATCCTTATTTTATGAAAACCCATGGCAAACAGCATTGTGCGAACAATAAAAGGAAGACAATCCTTCATCCACCTGGAAGAAGAGTAAATGAGATTTATTTATTACAATTTCTGTCATACAACATACAGTTTATAAATGTAAAAACAAAAAAAAAAAAATAGGTAAGCCATGAGGATAATCCGTAAAAGAGTCAAAGACTCCATACACGACAGATCATTGAATTTCATCATGCAAAAAAGGTTTGTAGACTGTGTGCAGTCTCCCTGCATTCTCTCTACAAGAGAACAATACAAAAACTGATTGAGCAGTGAAGCCATATGAGGCACAAGCACACTTCATTGCTACCGTCTGGCAACCGAAAGCTTCTCTGCTTGCCTCTTATTAACCTGTGAATACAGCTGCCGCGCATTCACTCCCACACATTGCAAATGAGAGGCAGCTGTGTTCGCAGGCTAGCCTCTGATGATTCACTCAGTGTTGTGTTTTTTTTTTTCCTGAAGATTTTCCATCAAATAGAGACTACCAGCAGTCTAAAGGCTGGTGGAGTATGTGGTTGGGCTTAGTACAGATACACTGCATCCTTGTCTAGCCTGATAGACAAGGCAGCGACGGTTTTTGGTGAAAATTTTGAGAAAATTCAAAATGACAGAACAATGGCTCGAATTTTCAATTTCAATTATTGATTTCACTCACTGTGATGAAAATGTTTGTGGACTTATGAGTTATATCTTACAGTTTTCCTCATTCACAAGCTTCCTTCTCAAAAAACTGTTCGCTTCTCAGAACAGACAATGCCCATGGACAAATATCCGAGCATATTTTTTCACCAAATGAAGGCTATAATTTAAACATCAGAATTATTTTATAGAAAAACTATAACATGAATATATTTAAATAGTTTAACCCAGTTTTGTGAGTCAGTGAAGATGATACAGCTTTCTTATTACCTTCTCCATGGTGTTAAAGGAGTCCTTAAATCCGGTGGATTCCACCCAACAATAGTAATGAAACTCCATAGCCCCGCAAATAAAAACACCAAAATAGCAGCTAATAGACGGATTGGAAAAAGTACAATAAAACCCACAAAAATCTGTCAAAATAAAACAGATATTTGTTAGTATTACAACAACTGATTACATCTAAACAATTTTGCCACACTGTACATATGTGCTGATTTCTATTTACCGAATCATAAAATATATTAGGCCTGGTTTAAAAACATTTTACATTCCCCGAATCGTTGAAAATGCGACGTCTAAATCAATTAAATGTGACATGTATCAATCAGATGTGAGTTCAGTCGAATATTCCACTGATCTCTGCTGAGTCGAATATACGACTGAAGATTGACAGTTGACTTAAACGCTGCACTTTACATGCGCCAAATCTAATTCATAAATTATGTTAAATTATATTCAGCGCTATAAATCATCACATTCTGTTTACTTAGGAAATGAACATGTCACTCGCACTCAGCAATTTTATTCGGCAAAAAAATGAAATATTTTAATCAAATCAGCTGAACTTATTCATTCAAGTCGACAAAAATTAGTAATTGATTTGGCACATATAAAATGTGACGTTTAAACCAGGCCTTAAGTGACATCTGACTAGTAGCTAATTTTCAGGTTTTACATGTAGAAGCATTACAGTTGTATATAGTCCAGAGTCACTTGGAAACTTGATTTGCCTGCTTCTTATCTCAAAACATGCACAAATGAGGCTGCTATCTGCAAAAGGACAGAATGTTTTCTCCGTCTTTAAACTTCCGAGTTCAAACAAACCGTACTTATACTCCTGCCAGATTCAGGCCCAGTTCACACAAATGTATTTTCAAAGAAATGCAATTTTGCTGATGCATTTTCACCAAAACTGCTCCCCAGTAATTCTCCATTCACATTACTGTTTTGTTGCGTTTTTCCCTGTGGATCCACACAACAATGCTCAATAAACAATGATATATTGCTATTAGAAAATATCAAATGCCATCATTCAGTGTTTTCTAAAGCATCTAGCCTGATTTTGCTATGCATATTGGCAATAATGAACCTGCGAGAAGTTTGAACAATTTTCAGGTCAATCTGAAAAAAATATAATAGGGCTCTGTTTTCAGATGTCTCCCCTCTGGACATCAATCATTTTTGGCATTCGCTCGATCATGTCTGCACATCAATTTTTTCAAACAGTACGGTCTCCTCTTCTTTGGTGGCCTCCGAGATGGCTTTTTAATTAGCAGGCTAACTATTGCAAAGAATTTGTGAGGGAAGTGAGGGGACAGAAGGATAAGCCATACATAAGAGACTGCAAGGTGGCATTTCACAGCCTGCATTTATGATTGTTTTAGTGTGAACAGGAGGCAGAAATGACTTAGAAGTATGTTTTTTGAAACAAAAGTACATTAGTATGGACAGGAAATCAATATTAAGATAAGAGAAGAGACAGGGTGAGTAGTCACAAGTTATATCAGAAAATGCATCAGTCCAGGAATAATTTAAGTATTTGTAATGACTTTCAAAACCACAAACTTTTTTCCAAATTATTGTCCAAACCTTTTTGCAACACTGTACATTTCAAAAATATTGAAAGAAAATGTTGAACAATAAAAAAATATCTTAAAACTATTCTTTGGATTTATTGTGTCATTCTGAAATGTTTGTGCAAATGGCAACAGAATCATCCACACCTGGAAAAGATAAATATTGCAAAACATACATTTATTTGACTTTCTGGATAGTCACATTAAAATTCGTTGACTTTAATAATTGACAGGTACTATCTTGTGTGTATCATATTATAATGGCAAGTGGAACCATGTTTTGTGAATGTGTACCTCAAATCGAACGGTCTTTCAGCTGTTCACATTGTTGAGTGTGCATAAACAGTTGTGAAATTTGCAATTACGTGTTAAAATTGTTTAACATTAACACAACTGTAGGACGCTTGTCGGGGAAGTCCATTCATTTGAAATACAGTTACATGTACATCTTCAGAGACCGATGTAAGATCTATCTATGCGTCGAAAACAATATAAGAATTAACACCTACTAGAATGTTCAAATAAACCTACAAAATGCTGACAACATCGCTTATAAATGCTTGCTAATCGCAGAAGTAAATTACGCTTAGCCAAACGAAAGAGTTTCGCTTCAGGGGGGAAGCGTCCGGGTAGATATATTCGTTACACCGTAATATAGGTTTACGCGTTTGTCCCTCTTTCAGATAAGATCTATAGCACCACTGTCATATGGTGAGCTAGTAAGTTTAAAGAAAAGAGTCTATTTGCATTATAATTTAAGACAGCAGGCTGTGGTTCTACGCACCTCAAATTTTTTCTTCCAACTTGTGATTTGCTCTCGATGAATGAACGGATTACGAACGACAGGCAGTTCTATGTTTAGCTCGCTATAAAAACGTTTCACTTCCTCCTCGACTCCTGGGAGCATAACTTAACAATCCAAACACGCTTGCCAGAAGTAAATTCGAGAATCCCAGATAATTGCTGCGTAGAAGACCCGAAACGTGTCAAAAATATTTAACTTGTCGAAGACAGGATGTAAACACAACAACTTCATACCCAGTCTCCCGGAAGAGCAACGCGGGAAATCTGGGTTCAAAACTACAGAAATGTAAAAAATACAAATCGAAAGCACAAGAAATGCGTTCTTGAGGTATAAATCAGCTGTAAAACATGCTGAACACGACCATACGTGACATATGCATTCAGAATGTATTTGTACATTTGTAGTGTCTGAGTGTCACGGTTGTTTTCTTTGTGATATACTTGACCGGTTCGCGGGCAATCTCGCGCCCAGAGTTCGCAGGGCGGAGTTCGAAATTGGTTCGCGGGCCGTTTCGTTTATAATTTAGGTACAATATTCAACGTCACGCTAGCATGCGATATACGACCCTTGTACTATGTCGAGGCATGGCTGGTCCAGTAGTACTTAGTTCGGCTTGAATAGTTTTAATACTGTCGTTTAATTACTGAGAGGAGTGTGGAATTAGCAGGATTAGAGATGTATGAGCTTTTATAGGTCCCGGGCTTTAGGTATGGAGACATTCTCAAAGAAAAACTAAATTCAAACGTTTACGGCTTTGACATCTCTTTGAAATCTCTATGAAATCTCTTTGAAATCTCTATGAAACTAGCAGTAGAGATCTGATTTGACGAATTTGTTGTTTTCCGCCAGTACACCCAGGGTGTACTTACAAGTATCGCTGAAGTATTATAAAAGCGCAAGTTTCTCGATCTTCTTAGGTCATCAATCTGTTTAACTTAGGGAAAAGCATTAGGTATCCCAGCTGTACAGGTACAGCTGGCAAGAAAACACTTCAGGGGTTCTAACTTGACGGAAAAACTCACCTCTCGCGATCGTGT
>JAHPZR010041321.1:0-22500 GCA_019787425.1 Platygyra sinensis | reverse complement strand
TCTAATCCTGCTAATTCCACACTCCTCTCAGTAATTAAACGACAGTATTAAAACTATTCAAGCCGAACTAAGTACTACTGGACCAGCCATGCCTCGACATAGTACAAGGGTCGTATATCGCATGCTAGCGTGACGTTGAATATTGTACCTAAATTATAAACGAAACGGCCCGCGAACCAATTTCGAACTCCGCCCTGCGAACTCTGGGCGCGAGATTGCCCGCGAACCGGTCAAGTATATCACAAAGAAAACAACCGTGACACTCAGACACTACAAATGTACAAATACATTCTGAATGCATATGTCACGTATGGTCGTGTTCAGCATGTTTTACAGCTGATTTATACCTCAAGAACGCATTTCTTGTGCTTTCGATTTGTATTTTTTACATTTCTGTAGTTTTGAACCCAGATTTCCCGCGTTGCTCTTCCGGGAGACTGGGTATGAAGTTGTTGTGTTTACATCCTGTCTTCGACAAGTTAAATATTTTTGACACGTTTCGGGTCTTCTACGCAGCAATTATCTGGGATTCTCGAATTTACTTCTGGCAAGCGTGTTTGGATTGTTAAGTTATGCTCCCAGGAGTCGAGGAGGAAGTGAAACGTTTTTATAGCGAGCTAAACATAGAACTGCCTGTCGTTCGTAATCCGTTCATTCATCGAGAGCAAATCACAAGTTGGAAGAAAAAATTTGAGGTGCGTAGAACCACAGCCTGCTGTCTTAAATTATAATGCAAATAGACTCTTTTCTTTAAACTTACTAGCTCACCATATGACAGTGGTGCTATAGATCTTATCTGAAAGAGGGACAAACGCGTAAACCTATATTACGGTGTAACGAATATATCTACCCGGACGCTTCCCCCCTGAAGCGAAACTCTTTCGTTTGGCTAAGCGTAATTTACTTCTGCGATTAGCAAGCATTTATAAGCGATGTTGTCAGCATTTTGTAGGTTTATTTGAACATTCTAGTAGGTGTTAATTCTTATATTGTTTTCGACGCATAGATAGATCTTACATCGGTCTCTGAAGATGTACATGTAACTGTATTTCAAATGAATGGACTTCCCCGACAAGCGTCCTACAGTTGTGTTAATGTTAAACAATTTTAACACGTAATTGCAAATTTCACAACTGTTTATGCACACTCAACAATGTGAACAGCTGAAAGACCGTTCGATTTGAGGTACACATTCACAAAACATGGTTCCACTTGCCATTATAATATGATACACACAAGATAGTACCTGTCAATTATTAAAGTCAACGAATTTTAATGTGACTATCCAGAAAGTCAAATAAATGTATGTTTTGCAATATTTATCTTTTCCAGGTGTGGATGATTCTGTTGCCATTTGCACAAACATTTCAGAATGACACAATAAATCCAAAGAATAGTTTTAAGATATTTTTTTATTGTTCAACATTTTCTTTCAATATTTTTGAAATGTACAGTGTTGCAAAAAGGTTTGGACAATAATTTGGAAAAAAGTTTGTGGTTTTGAAAGTCATTACAAATACTTAAATTATTCCTGGACTGATGCATTTTCTGATATAACTTGTGACTACTCACCCTGTCTCTTCTCTTATCTTAATATTGATTTCCTGTCCATACTAATGTACTTTTGTTTCAAAAAACATACTTCTAAGTCATTTCTGCCTCCTGTTCACACTAAAACAATCATAAATGCAGGCTGTGAAATGCCACCTTGCAGTCTCTTATGTATGGCTTATCCTTCTGTCCCCTCACTTCCCTCACAAATTCTTTGCAATAGTTAGCCTGCTAATTAAAAAGCCATCTCGGAGGCCACCAAAGAAGAGGAGACCGTACTGTTTGAAAAAATTGATGTGCAGACATGATCGAGCGAATGCCAAAAATGATTGATGTCCAGAGGGGAGACATCTGAAAACAGAGCCCTATTATATTTTTTTCAGATTGACCTGAAAATTGTTCAAACTTCTCGCAGGTTCATTATTGCCAATATGCATAGCAAAATCAGGCTAGATGCTTTAGAAAACACTGAATGATGGCATTTGATATTTTCTAATAGCAATATATCATTGTTTATTGAGCATTGTTGTGTGGATCCACAGGGAAAAACGCAACAAAACAGTAATGTGAATGGAGAATTACTGGGGAGCAGTTTTGGTGAAAATGCATCAGCAAAATTGCATTTCTTTGAAAATACATTTGTGTGAACTGGGCCTGAATCTGGCAGGAGTATAAGTACGGTTTGTTTGAACTCGGAAGTTTAAAGACGGAGAAAACATTCTGTCCTTTTGCAGATAGCAGCCTCATTTGTGCATGTTTTGAGATAAGAAGCAGGCAAATCAAGTTTCCAAGTGACTCTGGACTATATACAACTGTAATGCTTCTACATGTAAAACCTGAAAATTAGCTACTAGTCAGATGTCACTTAAGGCCTGGTTTAAACGTCACATTTTATATGTGCCAAATCAATTACTAATTTTTGTCGACTTGAATGAATAAGTTCAGCTGATTTGATTAAAATATTTCATTTTTTTGCCGAATAAAATTGCTGAGTGCGAGTGACATGTTCATTTCCTAAGTAAACAGAATGTGATGATTTATAGCGCTGAATATAATTTAACATAATTTATGAATTAGATTTGGCGCATGTAAAGTGCAGCGTTTAAGTCAACTGTCAATCTTCAGTCGTATATTCGACTCAGCAGAGATCAGTGGAATATTCGACTGAACTCACATCTGATTGATACATGTCACATTTAATTGATTTAGACGTCGCATTTTCAACGATTCGGGGAATGTAAAATGTTTTTAAACCAGGCCTAATATATTTTATGATTCGGTAAATAGAAATCAGCACATATGTACAGTGTGGCAAAATTGTTTAGATGTAATCAGTTGTTGTAATACTAACAAATATCTGTTTTATTTTGACAGATTTTTGTGGGTTTTATTGTACTTTTCCAATCCGTCTATTAGCTGCTATTTTGGTGTTTTTATTTGCGGGGCTATGGAGTTTCATTACTATTGTTGGGTGGAATCCACCGGATTTAAGGACTCCTTTAACACCATGGAGAAGGTAATAAGAAAGCTGTATCATCTTCACTGACTCACAAAACTGGGTTAAACTATTTAAATATATTCATGTTATAGTTTTTCTATAAAATAATTCTGATGTTTAAATTATAGCCTTCATTTGGTGAAAAAATATGCTCGGATATTTGTCCATGGGCATTGTCTGTTCTGAGAAGCGAACAGTTTTTTGAGAAGGAAGCTTGTGAATGAGGAAAACTGTAAGATATAACTCATAAGTCCACAAACATTTTCATCACAGTGAGTGAAATCAATAATTGAAATTGAAAATTCGAGCCATTGTTCTGTCATTTTGAATTTTCTCAAAATTTTCACCAAAAACCGTCGCTGCCTTGTCTATCAGGCTAGACAAGGATGCAGTGTATCTGTACTAAGCCCAACCACATACTCCACCAGCCTTTAGACTGCTGGTAGTCTCTATTTGATGGAAAATCTTCAGGAAAAAAAAAACACAACACTGAGTGAATCATCAGAGGCTAGCCTGCGAACACAGCTGCCTCTCATTTGCAATGTGTGGGAGTGAATGCGCGGCAGCTGTATTCACAGGTTAATAAGAGGCAAGCAGAGAAGCTTTCGGTTGCCAGACGGTAGCAATGAAGTGTGCTTGTGCCTCATATGGCTTCACTGCTCAATCAGTTTTTGTATTGTTCTCTTGTAGAGAGAATGCAGGGAGACTGCACACAGTCTACAAACCTTTTTTGCATGATGAAATTCAATGATCTGTCGTGTATGGAGTCTTTGACTCTTTTACGGATTATCCTCATGGCTTACCTATTTTTTTTTTTTTGTTTTTACATTTATAAACTGTATGTTGTATGACAGAAATTGTAATAAATAAATCTCATTTACTCTTCTTCCAGGTGGATGAAGGATTGTCTTCCTTTTATTGTTCGCACAATGCTGTTTGCCATGGGTTTTCATAAAATAAGGATAAAGGGCAAGTTAGCGTCACCGTCAGAAGCGCCTGTGTCAGTTATTGCCCCTCATTCATCTTTCCTTGATATCTTATTGTTAAGTGAATATGGATCAGCACCATCTGGAATTTCAAAAATGGAAAATCTGAAGAGCCCTTTCCTGGGGGGTGAGTGTCGCTAATTAATTGAATGAAGCAGGTATATATTCTAGGTACAGGTAGCACTTAATAAATATTTGAATGTCATTTTATGATTATCAAATTATTTTGTTGCTAGCCTCCTGGGAAATAGAGCCTAAGTTGAATGTTTTTAGCCAGTAATAAATTATGATAGAACACTCAAGTACAAAACGTCTAAAACTGCACAATAAATTAAAAGAATAGGTGATTTAAATTATTGTTCTGTGATATGCTATAAAATTTGTTTTTGTTGTCCAATCCAAATAAATTATGTAGCCAAGCAGCACCATAATTTTGTAACAATATGCTTTAACAATCTTAATTTCTTTTTAACCGAATTTTTATTACCATTAAATATTTATGGCTGGATGAACAAAAAACAGTATTGATGAAAAGTGTGACTGTTCCTTTGCACTTATAGTTAGTTGCAAATTTTGATTTTCATTACTTCTAACTTAAGGTGGCTCAAAACAGTTTCCAGGACTTTCCAAGACGTAGATTTTGATGGGTCATAATTAACACTCTTTATCAGTTGATGCTACAATCGTGGTATCAAAACACTGCCCAATCACTGGTGAACACGTTGGTATTATTTTCGTGACACAATAGGTCACCATAGCAACACTACGACCTGCTAAAAACACCCTTAATTTCAGCTTTAAGCGCTAATATATTTCAAAAATGGCTTGGTGAAATTTTTTCTTATTATAGAATTTTGATAAGCAGGATAAGATGCAACTTTTGGCAAAGTTTAAAAAAAAAATCTGTACATGCCACCTTAAATTTTCTAAAATTAAGGTGGCTCTAAACCGCATGTACAGAATTTTAAGTCACTCCAAGGGATATGAAAAAGAAAAAAAAAGTGGAAGAGAGCAAATTAGAGAAGGTGAGAGAATGAGAGGAAAAACTAATTAAGATTCCCTCTGAATTTTTATATTATCTTCTTGGGAGATTGTAACATACTACTTACATTTGTATTATTAAACGGGCTGTCAATAAGGGTTGTTACCCATAACACCTTTTATGGCTGAGTATGTTTGATTGACCCTTGATGTTATGGGTGAACTGGCCTGTAATTGATACAATTCACCCATAAAGCAACAATTTTGCTATGGGTGTGCAGGGTTCTCCATATCAGGCGGTAACCGGTAAAATTTACCGCTTGTGAGAGCACTTATTACCGCCTGCAAATTAAACGCTCAGAAGTCTTAAAAAAAACGCATTTGCAGTGAGCTAATCTCGTAAGAAAGTATTATGAAGAAAACAAATAAATAGTGTACTGTTATAGATCTACGTGCACTTTATTTAGTTAACAGTGACTGGTACGTTTCGAAGCAAGAGTGATTTTTCGCGGGCTTTCCGCTGCTAGCGTCAGGACATTCGTCAGTTCTCCGCACGTGCAAATGTTGTGTTCTTCGGTAACTTTTGGTTGTTCAGTTTCCACGATGAAACGGCAGCAAACAATGCTCTCGTTCTTGTCCAATTACAAGAGGTCGCGAAGAGTAGCAGGTAAGCTTTACAACAATGTTAGGGGCAAACAAAACAAAGCTTACGTACTAGCAATGAAAAAGCAGCCGATTGCCAGCCAGAAATAATCGCCTTGTCGTTTGCATTGCCGACTGTACAGCGAACACGTGGGGACAAAGCCACTCTTCACCGTGAAATTCTACTTGAAATGTACTCCAGACAACGATTTAAAAGAAGCCTTGAAAATAATATCCTTCAACAGCGTGAACGTTCTGGACTTGAGACGATCATAACACAAATTCAGCAAAGTGATGCAATTTTCGTAGTGAAGCGATCCGTAGTGGATACCGCTGATTTTCCAGTGATACGCCATGTAAGTGACACCAAAGATACTGAGTATCATCCGAAATTGGCGGGAGATCATTTTACCTTATAAGCAGTTTGGAAAGGGCATATTAAATCAGATTAAAATGCTTTTAAGAAAATTTAACTTTGTTTTATTCAACCTCTGAACCTTAAGGTGCGTCATTCACATTATGAATTTTTCGATGGCGAATTTTTATCCTTAGTGGAACGTCCAACGTTCACTAAATGCTTTACCGGTTTGAACAGGTCCCTTACCTGTTGTGCTGAAAACTAGGGAGAACCCTGGGTGTGAAGATCAAGGCTACAAGTGAATTGAAACTCAATGACAGCCCTGATTAAAAATCTGTCGAGTGTGATTAGTACTTAATTTTTAATTATTTGTTTTCTAAACTCCACCTTATTAAATAAAATAAATTGAAGTTTTAGACTTCATCCCATGAGTTGAAGAAATGCAGAATATTGTTGGCTAAGATTTGTCATGAAATTCTTTCAGGGTTTTTCCAATGTCTTGAATGCATTGGTGTTTCTAGAGATGACACAAAATCAAGACGATCAGCTGTCAATGAACTACAGTACAGAACAACCACAACAAGAGGACAATGGCCACACATTTGTGTTTTCCCTGAAGGTGCACATGTGCTTTTCTATTTGGTATTTTGTATTTTATTCCCACTGTTTTCTCTAAAATTGAATTTTTATTGAAATAAGATTCATTTTTATTCATGATTAACAATGTGGAATTTTTGGCAGGTACTTGTACAAACAGAAAAAGCTTGATATCATTTAAACCAGGTTTGTGCATCTGTACTTCTTACATTACATCTAGAATTAAATTAAACAATTCTGATGAAATTTACATTAATTTTATTTTAAGTAATTAGGTATATTTAGCTGCCAACTGTCATGCCTGAGTCTCTGCAATTTGAAAACTTTGATCTTGTGCCTGTGGACTTATTTTTCTCACATCGAACTGAAAATTTGAACTCTTGCATTCTATATCTGACAAACTATGTGAACTGAAATTAAAGTATGAGAAGCAAAGCCCCCCTCCCTTGGGTTCTGGTGGTGGAGGAGCTGGGGGGGGGGGGGGGTGGTGGGGATGACTCTATGATTTAAATGATGCTTCTTCCTTAAAGGCAATATTTTTTTTTGGTGATGATCTTTTTGTTGCCAAAGGCATCCTAATGCTAGAAAGACTAGAAATTTTAAACAGGATTGTCTTCAGAAATCTTCAGAACATCATTAAAGAAATCTGTGAATGTTTTACTGTTGACTTGTCTATGGATTAGAGAAGAACAACAGTGTGGTTGTAACATTTCTTTCTTTTTTTGGTGTTTCTCCACTGTAATAACTCTGCTAATTGATCCTTAAATTAGACATCATAGTTTGTTAATTAACAGTAAATTACTGTATTTTTGTCATCAGGAGCATTCATTCCAGGATGTCCAGTTCAACCAGTGTGTTTACACTTTCCAGTAAGCAGTCTGTAATTATTTTTACTCTATGTAGAATCACAAAACTCTTTGTCAAGCCTTTGTCAGTTTCCCCTTTTCAATTTGTGGACTGACGTGGCTGCGTGGACTTGGTGCCTTAAGGTACACCAATTAGGGTGGAAATGGTTTTTCATCAGTGTTAATGCTAAGAATTTGGACTCAGACTAGTCCCAAACAGTCTACTTACTCTCACTAGCAGCTTTTTGGTACATGTATTTATTATTATCATGTTTTATATACTTGGAGCACATCTTTAAAGTATAAGATCATTAGGCACTGGAGAAATAAAAAAAAAGTAAAAAATAGGTTTGACATTAGTTTTGATTAAAATGTTTTATACTTATAAGAAAAATCAACTTTAAAAAAACATTAATTAAAGTTGACTTTTATCCAATGTCATCAACTATATCTGTGTCAGTTTTTTAATGTAACCTTCAGGATAACTGTTCAGGTGCAATTTCTTATTTTCTAAAACAGTATGTTTTATACTTGTCTATTAGTTTTGTTCAGATATCTTATTAAACATTAATTTTAATAGAAAGTCCAACCTGGGCATTATTTATTAGGTTTTGAGACTTTTCAAACTGATTGTGACTAAATCAACTAAATCTGAGGGCTTCCCAGGGGTAGCATGTTTTCTTGATCCCCTCAAAATTTAATGTTTTCTCTCGTGTTCCCTATGTAATTTATATTCCATGTAATATATCAAACACCGGAGAGAGTGTTTTATCAGGATATCCAACACCAAGAAGAGAGTTAAAAATACTACACATACCTAGCTTGGAGTATTTTTTTTCTGACAAACATTGGGTGTTTGGATAGCCAATGAAACACTGTCTTGGTATTTAATATATCTTCTCAATCAAAATAAGAAACTGATTGGGGGATAAGTAAAAATTGTCAAAATCTATGCTAATTAAGACTGAGTATCCTCCTTCACAGTTGTGAGTTTCTTTGTTTTTAACATGATGAATTATTCATGAGTTTGCGAATGTTGCTTAAAATTTGTTGTCATATTTTCCTTCAATAAACGGTAGAGATATCTCTTGTCTCCTCAAATTAATCCCCCGAAAAATCCTTTGTTCCCATAAAATAAATGATCCTTTTGCCTTGTTCAGCAAAGCCCTCAAATCTGGTTGAAATCTTCAAATCTGTTTTGTAGGATTTTTATGCTTGGACTTGGAACGGACCTGGATTGTAAGTTCCTGAAACTGGCTCATGAAAAACTTCATATCATCTCTTAATAGAATGTAAAATTGCCACGATTACTGTTAACTGTTTAACTCATTGACTCCTGTGCCGCCCGTAACTGCCTGTGACGAGCCTTGGCCTTTCTTCCACTTCTGACATCATCACATTTGACCAAAATTGGCATCATCTATACTCAACTTCTGCAGGAGGAAAAGATCTTTGCAATGATGCCTAGATCAGAGTGATCGGCCTAATGAAGCCTGAGATATGCACAAGAATGCCCAAAAAGAGGAGTGAAAAATTCAGAGCAAAATTTCCTGCCACTACACCTAGCTGCGCCATGGTAAAATTGACTGCCTTGATGACTTTTTCTTAGAAGTTTTTTAACCGCAAGCAAGCCCAGTAGAAGGTCAATCACTGCAGCAAAAACAAAAGAAAAGGAGAAAAAGGAAAGGGGGAAAAAATTCAAAAACCGAAAAGCGCATGCCCGAGCCAAAATGTCAAAACGCGATTCTAGTGGCAAGAAGGGCTAGCTGTCATGTTGCAAATGCATTTCCGACCAGATTAAAGCTAATTTGGCCGAGATCCAGCCTCAAAACCATCAAAACGTCCAAAAACGCATTTTTGGCAAAAAGTTCCAGGAGTCAATGGGTTAAAGTGAGTTTAATCTGTTTTCCTAAAATGCCAAACAGATACATCATAAGAATAGCACATGATCACTAAAAGAAAGAATTCTTCCAAACAACTGGAAAGTAACATAGCTGACTAGAGAAATTAACTGACAATTCAGTTGTTTATGTCTTTTAAAATATGATGACATGCAGTGGCCTCATGGCAAGAGAAAATTCTCTTGCTCATGGTTAATAGTGTGCATGTACTGGACTCCAGGGTCATTGTGTTGTGTTTTTTGGCAAGACACTTACATTGGCCAAGCAGCAAATTGTATGTAGAGTGGCACCCTGCTATAACGAACCCCGCTATTACGAAGACCCTGTTATAACGAACAACATTTGGAAGCCAGGAAGAATTACAGTAAGATATGTGGAAACAAGCCCCACTATAACGAACCCTGCTATAGCGAAATTCCCTCTATAATGCATAGATTTTGACAGTCTCATTGCACAACTTATCTCGCTATGACGAACATTTTGTCCTGTCGCTCGCAGTCAGTAAAAACGACATGATGATACAATTGGTTGACAAGCCAAACACGACTCCTATTGGCCAAGATGGGAAACTTCGACCTTCAAAGTTTTGCTTTATTTAAATGTAGCTGTTCACGCGCAAGTCTGTTTTGCGTGGTATATATCCCATTGTTCAGCTTGGTTACCCTGCTATAACTAATATATTTGTTGTAACCAGATACTTTGTTATAACAGGGTCTTTGCTATAACGAAGACCTCGCTATAACAAACATTTTTTTCGGTACCGTGACACTTCGTTATAGCGCCCGTGTGCCACTGTATGTATGTATGTATAATGTAATTGGCCACTCCCCATTGAGCCTTTTCAAGACCAGTGTAAACAGACAAAGATAAATAATTATTCAAATAAACATTACTAGGTTAAAAATTCCAACTTGCGGGAGGCATACCAGTTGGCTATTTACAAGCGTACCCTAGAAGTTAAGCTCGGGGCTACCGAGAACAACGTCAGCTAGTGGTCAGACAGGATTTGAACCCGCGACCTATGGCTTTCAAATCCGGCGCTCTAACCTCTCTGAAATGCTGCCTAATTTAAGACTGGATGGCAACCTTTTAATTGGCATTATGGTAGGTGTAAAAAGAGTCTACTAGTCACTTCGTACTGTGGAAGTAAGACGGCAAAGCACATGTTATAAAGCTACCTTACCTGGGCTTAGGAATGGACATTACATATGTGCTAAGATCTGCTGGTTTAATCATTTTTGTTATCTTTGTTGTGGTAGGTTGATGCTGGTTGTTTTACTTATGTGTCAAGTCAGTAATGAGGCTGAAATAGAGGTTAGACAAAAGATTTTATTCATGGCAACATGATTAAAATTTTACATAAACAGGCCTTTAAAATCGCTTTTGTTTATTTGCAGAAAATCTAGTCATTAAATTTTCTTTACAATTTGCATGCAACAAGCTTGTAGAGATTTGTAATTATCCCTTGTTGAAGGTTTCCTGGATTATCTAGAATTTCCTCTGTTAAAGTTCAAATTTTTTTCAATACTCCTGATACTTATTTCCAAAATTCTAATGCGTGGTTCTTGAGAAATTAGCGTATTTCCGTGAAAGCTATTGGCATTGTTGTCTTTTAAAAAATACCTTTGTTATAAGTGACTAACATCATTGAGAAAATAAAATGATCGCTGGTGCTTGGTTTTTCCAATACTTGTGCATAACCTGAATCACAAGAGTATGCGCAAAAACTGTGTTTGGCCACCTTAACCTGTTCAAGTATTTTTGTAAATTGTTGCTTTTTGCTGCTAATTACATTGCATTACCAAGACTGTGTCCCTCCAGTTAATAATACCAAATTATCTTGTAATACTCTCTGCCGACGCAGCACCACAGTTTCTTAGAAACTTAATTACCCTCATCCCTCATAAGGGCAGTTGAGTAAATTGAGTAACTATTACAATAATAATTATTTGTTTTGACTTACAGTTCTTGCCAGTATGGAATCCAACTGAAGAGGTATTACTATTTACTAGTTTCATGTTTCTTAACTATGGTATTGTTCAATTTTCTGTACTGTAGATCAAGAAGTTGTTATAATCTATCTGTTATTATGTAATATTTTTACCTTGAAACTTGTGGTTTCAGGAAAAAAAGAATCCTAAACTGTATGCTGAGCATGTTCAGAAGCTTATGGCAAGGTATTTGGTTACTTAGTGCATGCTTTACAACAACAAACATTGTTAAATAGAAAACGTTTTACTCCAGTGTTTACTCGTCTGCTTACAGTGTAAATATCAGTATGACACAAAAACTACTTTCTTATAAGTGACTGCTTCAAAGTACTCTGCATGTATTGTGTAATGCATACCTTTAGAAAACAGTCCTAAGAAAGCACGCGCGCTGATTGGTTAAAAATCGTGTTTGTATAACTTGATGGAGACACAGAACTAGCGCGCGCTGTTGACGTACTGATGGCTCGAGAAAAGAGAATTTACATTTTGATATCCGAAGTTAACAAGCTGTTTTCCTTTTTCTCGTTCTGTTGTTTTCTGAAAGAAATAGAAAACATGTACTTCGTGTTTCTATCGAGTTATACAAACACTCGTGAAAGTTTGGGAGAACTCGAAAAAGCTGTGGAAACACTCGCGTGCGGCTCGTGTTCCCACAACATTACTCGTTCTCCCAAACTTCCACTCGTGTTTGTATAACTCGATAGAAACACGGTACATGTTTTCTATTTCTTAAATATTATGATACAAATGACAAGTGTTCGATAATTGCATCTCTACATCATACATGAAAGGACATCTCCATTTTTTATGGCCAAGGTTGGACTGTTGTTTGTGTTGAGTTACCCTCTTCTTGTAACAGAG
Organism: Platygyra sinensis; assembly: GCA_019787425.1. Lineage (NCBI taxonomy): Eukaryota > Metazoa > Cnidaria > Anthozoa > Scleractinia > Merulinidae > Platygyra > Platygyra sinensis. The sequence goes on along the minus strand of JAHPZR010041321.1, from coordinate 10,289 downwards.
GTTAAACAGCTTAACAAACTCACTCCTGGTTTGAAAATTTGGCTCTTGACTACATGGCGATGTTCACCTTCTGTACTAAATTGAAAGCATAAAACTGTTCATTACATTTAATTCAAGGAGTCGTAATTTACAAAACGTATAATTGTTTCATGCCGTATGATTTACATAATTTAATTAAGTACTTTGAATTGTGTCAAGCATTCTTGAGAGTTGAGTTTTATCCAGCAGAACACAACTTAACTTTCTGCCATTGCTTTAATTTTTTCACCTATCCACATGCAGAATAGCTAATAAGGGCCTCTTCATATGAACCCGGTAACCTGGCTGGCTCTGTTACGGGACGAATTCTGTGGTGTGTTCATATGGCAAATTTCAGCCCGGTCGACCGGGATGAATTCAAAGAACACAGCCAAAATGGTGGGACATAAATTTGTATCGTTCGCGACTGTCATAGCTATGTGGACTCTTGTAACTTTATTAGTAAAGCTATTTCGCATACTCCTGAAGTGGAAATACATACAAGACCAAAATTATACCATTTTGGCTGCAATGTAGTGAGAGCGAAGCTATTTTGTCCAAAATGTTTCGCCCCGGTCACCGGCCTGGAGTGTCCATATGCGAAAATTTTCATACCGGTTACCAAGATCTCGGTCGCAAAATCCGAGATCTCGGTAACCGGGCCAGCCCAGCCTCTCATATTTTTACAAAGAAACGAGTGGCAAGCAAGATCTCGGAAACCGAGCCAGTACGGTTGACCGAGCTCAAAAGAAGAGGCCCTAAATGGTATACTTATCAGACTTTGTTATATATATTCCCAAATTTTCAAAGCCATTTATTTCAATTGTGCAACACATTTTGCTGTTAGGAGTTTGAATCTTCCAGTGACTGGTCATTCATTTGAGGATACTTCGCTTATGGCAGCGGCTGTCGAGCACGGCCTTCCACCTGAAGCGGGCATCATTGAGTTCAAGGTTACTGCATGCAAACTAGGGTATGCAAGATAGTTGTGTTAATTATCGATTAATGATTAGGCACTGCACCTGACCTACTTGTAGACAGGTCTAGACAAGAAGAGAGCTATGGCTTGCCCTGTACAATCTCCCTCTTCTTCGGTCTGTAATATTCGCACAGCATTATTGGTTGGACACACAGGTGCAGACTATTATTGCACAAACCAACTTCTGCACGGTGTGTTCAGGCTTTTATAGTGTAGCATCAAGAAGTGGATTGAAATCTTGATTGTCTTTTCACTAATTCGATCAGCAGTTTGACTGCCGGGTCCAAGAAAGGGGGACATTGAAATGTGAAGGTGACACAGGCCGTGTTGTCTGATCATCATTACAGTCAGAACTATAAAACAAGCTATAATTTATACATCCTCCTACTAAGAGATGTCAATGAAAAGTACTGCACCTCTACATTTTTGTCTCTCATTCCCCTCTAGAATAAACTTGGACTGTGTAAAAGAACATCTGAAGCGGTTTGCGGCCCTGGATTCAGATAAGGATGGTCGCATTTCACTGAAGGATTTTGCTTTGCATTACAAGTTACCTGTATCATCACTTGTCAAGGAACTTTTTTCAATCATTGACAGGGTAAGGCTTTAATTAATGCACTACAGTTACAGTTCTTGAGTAGTTTATAGTGTTTCATATACCCGGCGATAAAGAGGTCTAACTAAGTAAGCAGTTGGAAAAAACAGGATTTCGTTATAACAGGAGAGCTAAGGTTGTGGCCTGTTACCTTTTCCGGCTCTCAGTAGGGTGATGTGTGTACCACATTAGGCAAATTCCTTGTTCCCCAAACTGGACACATCTTACTATTTTTCATAATTTGAGGATCAAATGTTGTTAACAGTGACTCTTAAATTTGTGCAAACTCACTTATTGAACTAATAGAGCAACTGATCCTCACGTACTACGTACAGCCCAGTAAGGCGGCGGTCCGTCCAGCACTGTTCCATAACTGTATTAAATACATGCTCTGAAAAGCTAATTTCATTCCATTACCTTGATGCCAGATTTCTAACTTCTAGCTTCTAACTTCTTTTTAACGTCTGTGATCTGTCCAAAAAAGATCTTTTAGGTGATAGTGTTTGATATTTTATAGGAAAATCAAGGTGTCGTAGACTTCAGAGAATACTTGATAGGATCAGTTTGTTTGGCCAGGTTAGCAGCTAACAAGGAAGTTGCTGATAGTGCATTGAAGGTATAGTGCGACATTTTATAGCCTTCCCCCCTCCATTTTGTGGACATATTTTGCCATGTCTTTTGCGACGCAGTTGTATGCGCCCCCATTTTTTTATACGCAACATCACTTACAAATTTTAACCCAAATGCATTTGAAACACAAAGCTGAAGCACTTCTGAGAAAAGGTCCACCGAACTCCGACTAAGATGTTTTAATGTCTCCAGTCAAATACCTTCTAAACCACAATCTGTGTTAGTGTTCACTGACCATGAACGCAGCGTTAAACGTTAAACGTCTCCCTCTCTTCAACTGAAGCGTGAAAATTGTTACAGGTTCTACAAGAATATAGCAAGCCAAATCAAAGTTTCATCTGTGGTCGCAAACAAGAAGATATTCTGAAAAGCATTTTAAAGATCATTGACGCGGACACCTACTCCGATAACCATAACGTGAGGAGTAGAAACGGTGAGCATTTAAAGAGATAGTTAATGGAGCACGTGTTAGATGTACTAAAACTTTTATTTCATTCTTTCCTTCTTTTCTTCGCGTTCGTTAGTTCGCTCATTCGTTCGTTGGTTCGTTAGTTCGCTCATTCGTTCGTTAGTTCGCTCGTTCGTTAGTTTGCTCGTTCGTAAGTTCGCTCGTTAATCGTTAGTTCGCTCATTCGCCTTTCGTTAGTTTGCTCGTCGTTAGTTCGCTCGTTCGCTGTAATTTGTTCGCTCGTTCGTTAGTTTCGCTCGTTCGCTCGCTCGTTAGTTTGCTCTTTCGCTTGTTCGCTCGCTTGTTCTAGATCTTTTTAGATTCTTTTGATATGTTGCTGCTGAATTTTGAATAAGTAAAGATCAGAGCGAAGATAAAAAAGGCACTAAAAATCGCGTTGTCGAGAATGAAAATGAAGAAGTCAGAGTAGTGCGTTAATAGTACCGATACCTATGTGAATGTATAATCCCAGCTAAGTAGTTCCTTGAGTTTCTCTTGAAAGAATTTCTTCCCTAACATTTGTTATACATCTGTAAATATCATAACACTTGATTTCGTTTTTGTTTTCGCAGAAGAGTTTCAAGACTTTTTGTCCAATCATGATGAATTAACTGTTTTACTGTCAAGTTTACTACCTCATGTTGAAAATCACGTGCGAGAGTCTATACTCATCTGACAGAAAGTTGTAAATTATGCTAATTATGCAAGTTGGGCAAATTTCACATTTTGTAAGCTTTTTGAAGGATACATTTTTTAAGATGAAATGGAAAGTGAACGTAGAGATGACACTACAACTGGAACTTTTTGAATTCTTCAAGTCAGCGGCGTTGAGTGAGCGGTTAAATTGAGTCTCAAAGCAATTTTGAATAATTTATTATAAAATAATTTATCAGCAATAAGATGAAATGGAGACACGAGTTATGTAAGGTGATAAGATGTATTTTCATTTCATATACATTATTTATTAGTGAATAGGTATTAATCTCTATTTAATTATCACATAGTGATGGAACAATAACAACTATTTAAGAATATGTAGTAGTAGTAATGCAGAATTGTTATTTATTCATAGTTACGGTTTTGAGTCAGTGTAGGTTGGACTTGAATTTGATAAGTGAATCTTCAGATGTTACTTACGCTGTTTGAACCCACACGACAAATTCAAATTCATTTCAGACCTTGAGCGTAAAGTGGTGTAAAATTCAAATAGCGAATCATTTTCCATTGTTTTACAACAGTGGTTGCCAATAAGTTAATCTGGTAACCTCTGTTTTCGCCAGTAAAACTGACCAATTTGTAATTTTCACTTGTGTTACAACTATTAGCAATGGGAAAATGGGAGGGAGAAGTTGGCAGAGGGTAAGTAAGTAAGACGGGGAAATCCGAAAAAAGCGCCGGAGGAGGAAGACCCCAGGGATTGATTGATTGATTATTTCAATCAAACCCGGTACTAAGTTAACAACTTCCCACCCCCCTCCCCATATTGTCATAGTACTTTTTTGAAGGTTTTAATATAAACAGCCTACCATGTTTAGCTAGTCGGGAATTGAATTTTTTTCTGTATGTAAAATTATTTAATTGCAATCTACTGTAAGGAGACAGACAAAATATATATATAAAAAAGTGGGCAAAGCCGAGATGAATAACAGTAAATAAGAATTTTGAAAGCAATGATGGCAAATTCTCTAGGCCAGGTATCAATTCATAAATTGTGGTTATTTAGTATGATAAATATTGTCCCTTAAAAATGGGCTGTAAAATTATTTAAAAGAATGATATAAATGCCTTTTGCTAATTTATTTGTGTGTTTCGAGACTTTATATAAGCAACATCGTGAGTTGTTTAGGAGAACTGGTACTTTTGAGAAGGAAAATGAGGTTTGATGTTGAATTGTACATAGGAAGTTCAATAAAACATTAGCTTTATTTTGACAATAAGATTACGAGCTCGAGTTTTGTTTAAGCGAGTGGTCAACGAGGCGTAGCCAATGATGTTTTTCATTTGTTTCCTCAAATTTGAAAGTTATTTTGTCCATAAGGAAAACTACACTTAAAATATATTGACATAGCGCGTATCACACGTGCGTCTCAATACACAAAAAACACCAAAACAAACGCAAACGTTGGCCTGGGGTTATTTCCCTTTCTAAACATTTTTAGGCTGAGTTGTGGCTCATTGTATTTGTTACATATTGAGTGTTTATAGCCACCGAAAAACATTTTAACGACAATGATTGTTACAAACACTGAGCTTGCCATAAGTGAAATAAAGATGTTTTCATCCTATGCCATAGCATCTTACCTTTCCCAGTGTGTGGTAACCTTGGTCACCGCCAGTTGCATCCCCAAACCTGAGCTGTCTAACTGGCAGATGTGTCTTTTCAGTGAGGAGACCGCTGTCTTCACGCCATACTTTGTCATTCTTATCACAATTACAACCATAACTTGGGTCTGCACATGACTTGGTCATCCCGCATGCGCACTTACCACTACCAGGTGATGCTCCACCCCAGTACGTCATCTTACCAGAATCACGTGACACCCACCAGGCATATGCTCCGTACCTAGTAAACATCACTGATTCATAACACTCGTACTTGATAAACTGCTCACAGTGTGATGAGACTCTGGTGAGACTTGCCAGCTGAGAGACACTCGCTTCAGTGTAATGAATGTCACGTGAGTAACAACCTTTAGAGCCACATCCATCCACCAACACCCTGCTTTCACTGTCGTGACTGATAACTGTCACACCAACTCCATTCTTGTCACTCATGTCACAATAAACTGTAAATGGTCCCAGGCCTCCCACGGCATCTGGGTCGATGACGTAATTTCCGCTTACACTGCTGACGTATTTTCTTATCACAGAACAGGAAGTCACGATTGGAGAATTGACTTTGACTTTAGCTTCTATAGTTGTCAAAGCATTAGTCGCTCTACAGGTGTAAGATCCCTCGTGTGATTTCTTGATGTTTCTTATAAGCAGTGTTCCATTCAGTAGAACATTGGACTCTACAGGAAGTGAAGACTTGCCATCCTTGGTCCAAGCGATTGTCGGTTTCAGGTCACTCTCAGCCAAACACGTCAGATGAACACTGAAACCAATCACAGGAGTCACCTCTTGAGGAGGACGAATTTTAAACCGCAAACGAGAGAATATAACGACCTGAGCCTTGTCTATTACTGATCCCAGAAGATTCTCTGTCTTGCAAATGTATGTCCCACCATCACCTTGCATCACACTCTTGATTGTCAGGGTTCCATTCTTCACCTCAGTTCTGTTGTCAGGCAAGCCACCAACTGCTTTGGACCACGTGATACTGGGAAGCGGCTGACCAGTGGCAGTGCAGGCAATGGTGACGTTTTGTTTCTCTTCAGCCATCACTCGATTGGATGACAATGAAAGTTGTGGGATAACTGTAGAGAAAGAGAGAAATTATGATTATTTGCCGAAACATATTTTTTTACGTTCTATTTTACCTCAACTAGCAACTTACACTGAACTGTTAATTTCGCTGAACCATTCTCGTGTCCCAGCAAATTCTCTGCTCTACAGACATAAACACCGTCCTCTCCAGGTGTAACGTCCTTAAGAATTAGAGCACCACTGGACTTAACCACGTGACGACCAACGGGAAGCGATGAATTCAGCTTAGACCACGTGACCTTTGGATTCGGATTACCATCTGCTGTACATTTCAAGATGGCTGTCTGACTTTCATTGACTGTCATTCCAACAGGACGCTGCAGCAAAGATGGAGCGGAGATGGACTGGCCCGGTTCACCTTTGTCACCTTTCATGCCCGGCGGGCCTCTAGGTCCCACGGGACCGGGATCTCCCGGAATTCCAACATCTCCTTTTACACCCTTCGGTCCTTGACTTCCTATCGGTCCAAGTTTACCAGGAGGTCCGTTTGAGCCGGGTCTCCCTGGGGGGCCTGGTCTCCCTCGAGTTCCCTGTCTTCCTCGTCTTCCCGTGTTCCCTTTTGGTCCTTCTCGGCAAAGCGTGTGATCTTTAGCACAGACTTGGTTTTGCAGCAGACCAAGTTCTTGTTTGATCAACGCTTGTACTTCAGAGGCTGTTAAGGTGGATTTCTGTTGTGGTTCTTCTAGTGAAGAACGTCTTTTTCTTGAGAGGGTTTCTTGTTCACCTGGAAAATAAGAATGTTTTAAAATCGTACAGTCCGAGCCATTTGGTGTGCAACGGTTTTTGTGATGCAATACTAATCAGACAAGCTAGTAGGAAAGATATTTCCGTTTCTTTTATCTCAAGTTTGGTCTCAGCAACATACCGTTAGCCTAGTTATTTGCCATTCGTTTTTGTTAGGAAAAAAGGGTATCCTGTTGATTTTTTCCTAAAAATACTCCGTGTCGATAATAGAGCCTCTCCGAATATATCAATGATGAGTGAAGACGACGCGCTTCACGATAATTCACGACTGAGGTTTATTATAGAAACATCAGTTATATGGTAAGAAATTTACCTTTGGTCGCTTGCCAATGACGGCCTGAATCCTTAACTTTCCATCGTTCATAATTTTGTCGCACTTTTTGAAGGATTTCTGTCTCCAAGTTCTCACAAAATGTTACTGAGTGAGATATCAGTCGATGATGCTCTTGTATCCTAAGTTCCACGTGAATTAGCGCGATACAACACACAACAGACAACAGCAAGCCTGACCCTGAACACAAGCGGTCCAGTGTTTGTCTTCTGTTCGTCTGCTTCTGTTCTCTATGATGTTGCTTCATCGTTGCAGTTAGCAGACAGAGAAAGTTGAGATCTCAAGCTGATGCTGAGGGCGTCTCCTTCAGTTGTTTCGTCCTTGAGGTGTTCACTATCGGTATGTAAAGACGATGCAAAGCTGATGTGTCCAAGGTTCACTGACGAAGGAGTTATATGATTCTTAATGCTAACAGATATGAGATAAAAATAGCAAACCTTGTTTTTACTTTGTTAAGGGGATTCAGTATCACAGGAAGTACACTATCAGCTTCTTATACGTAATTTAAATGTCTACACAGCATGCTGTTATTAAGAATGTTGGCTTGTGATGTTTTTGTTCTTCTGTGACGAAATGTGGTTGGAGATTACATCTGACATCGACATTTTACTATTTAGGATAGGAGAGGAGGGGGAAGGGGTGGGAATTGGTACGTCGTTAAAGACTACTCATATGTACGTCATGTAATCCACTTGTCGCTTGCTGATATCCACTGATCAACAAAGGTGTTTTTCTTAAATGCCGCGCTATTCGTTTTGAAGTTGATACAGCCGGCTTACCATTTTAATGGTTCTGCGATTAATTGATGCTAAAATTTAGAAACATGCAGTCCCTTTTAATTTTTAAGGATGGTGACATTCCTTCCTAACTGTTAAGTCTGATCATCAGCGTGTCCTTTTTATTCGCTGATCGGGTTTTTCTGTAAAAAGAGCTTTTGTGATAACTATGTAGCAGTACAACACTAGAAAGAAGGTTAGTTTTGGAAGCTGGGAATAACACCATGATCACAGATGTTGCATTGAATGAAGTGTTCTCGGGCTAAAGGTCTTAGTATATAGGCCGTCACTGAAAGGAAGGAAAGCGATAACAGCCGTTCACGGCTACTGAGGTTTTACGTTACAAGCCTTCTGCACTTACTCCAACTGACATCGTTCTTGTTTCGCGGGGATAAAATTAGAAACTGATACATAGAGTAAAAAATCTGCGATTCATCAGCATAATGGGTATCAACTCATTTGGCGTTATTTGGAACACGACCATCAGGCACCCAGGGTAAAACCCGCTTGGTGTGGTTTCAGGGGCACTTAACGAACTAACATAAAATCCCTCTGTACCTTTTTAAATTAAGGTAAAAAGGCTTTTTAAACAACTTTAATTTCTGCTGGTAACGTTTTAGCTATTCTGCCTCTCACGAGCGCAGCGGGGAGTTTTGGTGGACTGATTTCTTGCCTGGTATCGAGGGACACATCTACACTGGAAGAGATGTGGAGGAGGAAAGAAGGAAGAGATAAAGAACATTGATTGTGCTAAGGGTCATTCTCCCACATGATTTAGGACACATTACACATTCCGAACCAATCAATTAATTGAGGGTGCCATTTTGGTATACCTATTTTACAGAAGACCTCTTTTGTTGGGTGTGCCTTTCGTCTCATCGGATTCCCTTTATTTGTGATGGAGCTCCAGGCTTCAATTTCGTCCATACTCATAGCTACATGTTAGTCGTGCAACACTGGTTTTGTATCCCTTATAAATAGCTCACGCTTGTGGTGAAGTGTCCATCCCAGACATAAGCAATGGTATTTAGAACCCGATCTGCTTATTCTTAATAGTGTTCTTGAGGAATCTCGATCTAAGTCGACTAATTTGCTTTGTCCTTTGAATCTATTCACCGTACCCGCTCGTTGATGATGAAGAATGTAAATGAATATATGAATGATCATATATTTGAACTGCGGAGAAAGATATGAAGACATGTTTGATTATCGCAGTTCTATACTTTGCAGAATCGTAGATAGCTGGAATAGTTTACCGAGAGAAGTACAAAGTAGTTGTTGTTTGTCTTCACTGATTTAGCTGTAACGTTAGGAAATATAAGGGCTTGATTAATTCGATTTTGATATGTGATTTTTGCTTTAATCTTGTGGTGGTTCACCTCGTATGGGTCTATTGCTCTTGCGTACGTCCAACGGCTTTTCACTTCTCTTCTTTTTATTTTTATTCTAAATGCCGTAATTTGTAATAAATGAATGAATCAATGACTGACTGAATGACTGACTGAATGAATGACTGACTGACTGAATGAATGAATGAATGAATGAATGAATGAATGAATGGATGGATGGATGGATGGATGGATGGATGGATGGATGGATGGATGGATGGATGGATGGATGAATGAAGAATGAAGAATGAAGAATGAATGAATGAATGAATGAATGAATGAATGAATGAATGAATGACTGGATGGATGGATGGATGGATGGATGGATGGATGGATGGATGGATGGATGGATGGATGGATGGATGGATGAATGAATGAATGAATAGATGAATGAATGAATGAACTACTTTAATTATAAAACGCTGTACCAGTGTCCGTCAATGTTGCTCTTAATCTCGTCACGCATCATCTCGCTTCCTGTAAAGAGATCTCGAGACATTCTTGTTGCCTATGTTTGCTCCACAGTTTCATGAGGATAAAGAAATAAATAGGAGAATTCAGACCCAAAGGACGAGTCCAACTCCTCTGGGAGCCTGCAACGAACTTTTCAATTGAGGACTTTTGATACGTTCGAGTACGAGTATGAGTTTTCAATTCTAGTTTGCAGGATTCACATTATCACGCCAATCTATCTCATCCCATGAGCTGATGAGCTACCCTCCCTGGCTGAAACCAACATGAAGACCGAGGGGTCTGGAAACGTTACACGGCTTTGAAATTCAAAATCGTATACTCGCGTACTGAATCTCCAGCTCGTAGTTCAATAAAAAGGTCCATATGACGATAGATGCACGGGCAAAACATCAGCTAATTTTTTATTAACTTACGGCTCTCCAAATAATCTTTGATGAAGTAATCTTAAAACGGCTTACAGTTAAAAGCGCAAAAGCC
>JAHPZR010041319.1:2500-7500 GCA_019787425.1 Platygyra sinensis | reverse complement strand
TTTCTCAAGAGCTCTTGCGTTGAAGGTAAAGAGGTGCCTTGTGTCCAGTCTCTCGATCTACGCTTACGTACTAAGGTTAGTTTCCAGTCCTCACCAAGTGAAAGCTTTGATCACCGGTCAGTTGAGGATCTTCCGTCAGGTAATCAAACATTTTTGGCTCGTTTCTTCTCGTTTTTGGGACTACAGGCTCGAAACTCTGTTGCTTTGTAACCCAAGGTGTTCCAAGATGAGTGCTGCACCGTTTACAGTGGAGATGATCTTTGTGTTTCTTCTGACATTGTGTCTTCTTCATCAGTATGGAAATTGGCGAAAGCAACATTGGCTAGTGACCATAGCAGTCTTCATTGCTTGGTATTTCTCATTCCTAATTGTCTTCATCCTTCCTTTAGATGTTTCAGCGGTAAGTTTTTCAATGTTAAAGCCCGGAAATTATTATAATCACACCCGATTTAAGGGAGGTGTAGCCTTAATTTTACACACCGGTTGGTTTTGTCACTTTTATGTAGATTTTATTATGCGTCAATTGTAAGAAGTTAAATTGAATTTGTGTCAAGCTAGTATTATTGAAAAACAACGGCTCTTTTCTATATTTTTAACTCAGACAGACAGATTTTATTTAAACAACATTCCTTATGCTCTCTACTATTTAGACGTTCTACAGAAAATGTTTGAAAGATGCTGAAGTGATTAAGCTTAACTCACTACAAAAGCGGGCGATTCTGTCAAACTCCTCTTCAAATGTCTCGGAGAGTAACTCGAGCCAGAGTATTCCGTCAAACTGCGAGAAACCCTGGAGTTATTTACAGGAGCATGTTCTTCCTGATCTTTGGCGGGTAGTCTACTGGTCTTCTCAGATACTTTCTTGGTACGTATAGTTGAAAACATACCTTCGTCACTGATGAAATTTTAAGCTTATAGTTGAGTTTATATTCCTCTGTGAGACGAAAATCGCCTTAAAAATGTTAATGCTGTCAGTCGCTTTTAAGGTTCCCATGACCTAGTTTTGCACCTGTATGGCATGTCGACCGAAAAAAAAATACACGTTAAACGAAAACTTATTGTCAGCTTGATTTGAAGAATATTTGCATAATTTTGCATGGAATTACAATCAGTATTTTGATGTTACAAATTTTTACATACCCAAATACAAATTTCTGAATTAATCAAAGAAAGACAGAAAAATTGATTATTTACCAATTCAAAATGTATACACACCAGTATACTACATAAAACCTCAAGTGAAATTTAATGATTCACAAGGCTCCAAATTTGCCACTGTTGTGTCCTGCTCATCACCACTGTACTGTTGTGAATGTACAATATAAAAGAAATATGATTCATAATTAAGTGTAGGTAATTAAGATTTTGTTTCTAAAAACTACATCTTAGGATGCTGGAAATCAACCAAAGTCAAAACATTAATTCTCCATACTAGCTGCTTTTGTTTCCTTTTAAGTTAGGTCAGAGAATTTGTTTGCTTATAAATATTATGTTTTAATTAGTAAACATCTTTTATACAAACATATAGCAAGTTACATTCCACACAATGCTGATACTTACTCCACTAACACAACATAGAATACAACACAACCACTTTACACCACTCACAGGGCTCATTTTAGACTGTTTGCCAATAGACAGTGTAGTATACTGTATTTGATAAATTGAAAGTTCTTTATTCTTATCGCCTGATCACTTGTTAATAGGTTAATATTGTAGAGGGAAACCAGATGTTGGTCACTTGGGTTTAAAGTTCTCTTTGTTTTTAAGGTTCATTCTTCCTATCATGCAGTCCTACTCATATGCAGGTGATTTTACTGTGCGAGGTAAAATCAAAACAGCACTGTATGAGAATTCACTGTGGTATGGCAGCTATCTCGTCATCTTTGGAATCCTTCTGATCTATGTTATTGTGAAGCCTGATCTGCATTTAGATGGGTGAGTATAATTTGTTGGAGTGTTGTTTCAAAGTCTTTCTTTATGCTGGTACACATGTCTGTTAAACCATTTCATTGTTATTGTTAGGTGAAATATAATGTAGATAATAGTATGAAACACCAGTTCAACTTTATTATTTTAGAAGAGTACATTGTAATAATATATGTTCTCATATTATTGTTGTTTCTGTTATATTATTAGGTTATCATTTCATATTTTAGATTATTTTATATTATTATTCAAATTTCATACACTGTATGAATTCTGATTTTCTGATTGGTTTATTTGTACCATGTGACACTGGGTTGTGACAAAACAACCTCCTTGACGTCATTATCGTGGTGTAATAGTTCAATACACCACTGTCATTACACCATGGCTTTGGCTGACTCAAAGTTTGACGATTTTGTTTGCAGTGTATTCAGTTTGAATAATAAAAATGTTAACGCACTCATTGCTCGTGAATTATCAGGATTTACCTGCACGAGTTCACTAACAATGAACTAGAAATTTTCAATACCGCACGAGGCCGCCAAGTGCGGTATTGAAAATTTCTAGTTCATTGTTAGTGAACTCGTGCAGGTAAATCCTGATAATTCACGAGCAATGAGTGCGTTAACATTTTTATTATTCAAACTGAATACACTGCAAACAAAATCGTCAAACTTTGAGTCAGCCAAAGCCATGGTGTAATGACAGTGGTGTATTGAACTATTACACCACGATAATGACGTCAAGGAGGTTGTTTTGTCACAACCCAGTGTCACATGGTACAAATAAACCAATCAGAAAATCAGAATTCATACAGTGTATGAAATTTGAATAATAATATAAAATAATCTAAAATATGAAATGATAACCTAATAATATAACAGAAACAACAATAATATGAGAACATATATTATTACAATGTACTCTTCTAAAATAATAAAGTTGAACTGGTGTTTCATACTATTATCTACATTATATTTCACCTAACAATAACAATGAAATGGTTTAACAGACATGTGTACCAGCATAAAGAAAGACTTTGAAACAACACTCCAACAAATTATACTCACCCATCTAAATGCAGATCAGGCTTCACAATAACATAGATCAGAAGGATTCCAAAGATGACGAGATAGCTGCCATACCACAGTGAATTCTCATACAGTGCTGTTTTGATTTTACCTCGCACAGTAAAATCACCTGCATATGAGTAGGACTGCATGATAGGAAGAATGAACCTTAAAAACAAAGAGAACTTTAAACCCAAGTGACCAACATCTGGTTTCCCTCTACAATATTAACCTATTAACAAGTGATCAGGCGATAAGAATAAAGAACTTTCAATTTATCAAATACAGTATACTACACTGTCTATTGGCAAACAGTCTAAAATGAGCCCTGTGAGTGGTGTAAAGTGGTTGTGTTGTATTCTATGTTGTGTTAGTGGAGTAAGTATCAGCATTGTGTGGAATGTAACTTGCTATATGTTTGTATAAAAGATGTTTACTAATTAAAACATAATATTTATAAGCAAACAAATTCTCTGACCTAACTTAAAAGGAAACAAAAGCAGCTAGTATGGAGAATTAATGTTTTGACTTTGGTTGATTTCCAGCATCCTAAGATGTAGTTTTTAGAAACAAAATCTTAATTACCTACACTTAATTATGAATCATATTTCTTTTATATTGTACATTCACAACAGTACAGTGGTGATGAGCAGGACACAACAGTGGCAAATTTGGAGCCTTGTGAATCATTAAATTTCACTTGAGGTTTTATGTAGTATACTGGTGTGTATACATTTTGAATTGGTAAATAATCAATTTTTCTGTCTTTCTTTGATTAATTCAGAAATTTGTATTTGGGTATGTAAAAATTTGTAACATCAAAATACTGATTGTAATTCCATGCAAAATTATGCAAATATTCTTCAAATCAAGCTGACAATAAGTTTTCGTTTAACGTGTATTTTTTTTTCGGTCGACATGCCATACAGGTGCAAAACTAGGTCATGGGAACCTTAAAAGCGACTGACAGCATTAACATTTTTAAGGCGATTTTCGTCTCACAGAGGAATATAAACTCAACTATAAGCTTAAAATTTCATCAGTGACGAAGGTATGTTTTCAACTATACGTACCAAGAAAGTATCTGAGAAGACCAGTAGACTACCCGCCAAAGATCAGGAAGAACATGCTCCTGTAAATAACTCCAGGGTTTCTCGCAGTTTGACGGAATACTCTGGCTCGAGTTACTCTCCGAGACATTTGAAGAGGAGTTTGACAGAATCGCCCGCTTTTGTAGTGAGTTAAGCTTAATCACTTCAGCATCTTTCAAACATTTTCTGTAGAACGTCTAAATAGTAGAGAGCATAAGGAAATGTTGTTTAAATAAAATCTGTCTGTCTGAGTTAAAAATATAGAAAAGAGCCGTTGTTTTTCAATAATACTAGCTTGACACAAATTCAATTTAACTTCTTACAATTGACGCATAATAAAATCTACATAAAAGTGACAAAACCAACCGGTGTGTAAAATTAAGGCTACACCTCCCTTAAATCGGGTGTGATTATAATAATTTCCGGGCTTTAACATTGAAAAACTTACCGCTGAAACATCTAAAGGAAGGATGAAGACAATTAGGAATGAGAAATACCAAGCAATGAAGACTGCTATGGTCACTAGCCAATGTTGCTTTCGCCAATTTCCATACTGATGAAGAAGACACAATGTCAGAAGAAACACAAAGATCATCTCCACTGTAAACGGTGCAGCACTCATCTTGGAACACCTTGGGTTACAAAGCAACAGAGTTTCGAGCCTGTAGTCCCAAAAACGAGAAGAAACGAGCCAAAAATGTTTGATTACCTGACGGAAGATCCTCAACTGACCGGTGATCAAAGCTTTCACTTGGTGAGGACTGGAAACTAACCTTAGTACGTAAGCGTAGATCGAGAGACTGGACACAAGGCACCTCTTTACCTTCAACGCAAGAGCTCTTGAGAAATTCCGTCCTATTGCTGGTTTTCACATGACGTCACTAAATTTCAAACTTCAGAAATATTGATC
>JAHPZR010041317.1:0-16001 GCA_019787425.1 Platygyra sinensis | reverse complement strand
TGCGGAAGGGGGTCACAGAGTCGATGTGGAAATTCGCTAGGGCTGCAAAGCGACGAAAGAACTCGCAACGAGCTCCTCTTTATAGAGGCTATCGAGGCCACATTTCGTTTTGGAAAATATGCATGAAATAGTCATGAATAACAAGCTTCAGTTGGAATGGGACAGTTTCTCAGGAAATGAATAGGAACGTTTTTCGAGGCATAAACTCCACCAATTGATACGAACCACCAAAATGGGCTTCTGAGCTTAAAAATATGCCACAGCACTTTGTGAAGGTTAGTATAGCTGCATAGCGTTAAAAGTAAGCTTTCTGCAGCATGAGTTATAAAAACGGATCTCCTATCGAATTTTAAGGCAAGTTTTTCCCCAAGGGGATTTTAAAGGGAATCCCCTACATGATATTGTCCTTGAAAGATTCTTCACTGTTTATATTTCGAACGACTTTTAAATAGCTTTGCCTTTGTGGGTTTCAAAGATGCAGATAAAAAGAACTAACTTGGTGTCTTTTTATCGATTAGTATTGATTGATTTTGACTGCAATTGATTATCAGTTTCATTGTTTGGACATCCTGCCTGGGGAGGACTCCCATTTACATGTAAAAGGACTGGGGTACTCACTGTATCTTT
The DNA here is from genome assembly GCA_019787425.1 of Platygyra sinensis. Taxonomy (NCBI): domain Eukaryota; kingdom Metazoa; phylum Cnidaria; class Anthozoa; order Scleractinia; family Merulinidae; genus Platygyra; species Platygyra sinensis. Next base: position 15,374 of record JAHPZR010041317.1, on the reverse strand, counting down.
TAGGAGTTATAAAAAGGTCGTTTTGTTATCTCTTAGAGTCTTCAGCCTGAAAAGCTCCACGATGGGAACTTTTTTGATACTGTTTAGGGTTTTTAGCTGGAAAAAATACATGTACGACAGGAGATAATTTGTTGTTTTAGAATTGGTATCTCTTAGGGGTGGAAAACATTTCATGCAACACCCACAAAACAGGATCTTGGTATCTCTTACATGTCCATTTCAAGATTTCTGCCAAGCACCTCTGTCCTTTTAATAAGGAAGTTCCTCCTTTGGCACTGTGGAGTAGATAGCTGGTCAGTGACAACTGGTCCTCCCTGGTGTATAAGCTATATTGTAAAGGACGGATATTTTCCATGTGAGAAGTGACAAGGAGTAGTTATGATTCATGGGTGTAATCATGGTGTATGCATCTTTCTGTTTCCTCTACTTTCACTGTTCTTTTATGGGGATGAACCCAGGTAGGAGAAGACAGTGCAAAATAACTTACATGTACATGCTCAGAATGCTGTCCCTTTCCCCTGAAAATAGAGTAACCTTGTCCCCAGAGTTGGCACATTTTGGGTGAGCGGTGACTGAATGTGCAACATGTTGGACTGGAACCAGAAAATCTTGGTTCCTGTTTGACTGTGCACATCAGCTCAAGCTCAATAATGGTTTTAACATGCATAGAGAGTAACCACTGTGACTACTGAATGCTAGGCGATCTTGCAATTTCCCCTATACATGTATGTGTTGATTCTTGGCATGAAAACAGGTACTGCCTCTGGGAATGAGTTAATATTAATATTATATTCATGCTTGTCTCATTCACAGACTCCTTGCTTTTCCTGATCAGTGGCAAGTATTTCAACCACACATAACCTTGTTCTTGATTGGTGTGCCTTGAAAATATCTCACCTTAGTTGACTATTCTGCATTTTTTGTTTGAGTGGCTAAAATTTAAATCCATGCTGACTCCATCGTTGGAGACCCAGGGGCAGTACTTGGGACAGGAAAATTCACAATGGACAAGAAAAAAATTCAGGTGAAGAAAAGACTTTCCTTCACCCAAACTTTCTTCTCGTCCGTTTTGACTTCTCCTGCCACCACTAACTGCCCCAGGTTCTCAGAGGATAAGCTAAATCCAACACTAAGAAATGTATTATTTTGCCAAGCAGGAAGCAAAATATCTCTATGATTTAATCAGTATATAATCTACACATAATAACTGCTCTAACTGATAATAGTTATTTTGGCCAAGCTACATGTACCTTAAGGTATTGCTGTTTTGTAGCTTGCACAGCGAAACACTCCAATCCATCCATGGAACATTCCAAATCTTCCAAGGCAGTTTTCATTGTTTATCAAAAGGGATGACTTGACAGGAGCACTCTGTCTGGAAATAAGGTGCAAAGTTTAGGCTGGCTTTGTTACGTGGTCAAGATTGTATGTGAAATAACAGCAAAGGTGATTCATCAGAATTGTATTGCACATCCCTACTGTGCACAATGTTTGTGTCATTAGCACATGCACACAAGGGCCTGCACATAAGGAGTATCAAGGACTGAGTGCATATTGTAAATTCTGTTAACTACTGCATGACTGCCATTAATTTATTGCAACATTAGCTTGGATGACTGGCTGCACAACCGTAAAATATCCTCTAATTCCGTCATGAAGGAAATAATTTTTATTTAGATCTCTTGTTAAGTATATACCAACTACCACACTAAGTAATTCTTAACATGGTTTAGGTTCACAAGTTGGAGTTTCTATTGGCTGATGCTCTAGACAAGAAGTGCAACACAGTTTTGACATGTGGTGGTATTCAGTCCAATCATTGTAGAAGCACTGCAGTTGCTGCCAGACAACTTGGCTTGAATTGTTACTTGTTTCTACGGAATCCTCAACAGGCATGTCTCCCAACTCCTAACTGCAAACAAAGCCTGTATTTAACAGTCAGGTTAAGCTTTGATATTGATTAATTGATTTAGTAGCCATGACCATCTTTGTGATGGTTCTTGGTTTGCCCCAGCCCTGAATTCAGTGTTGTGCAATTAGTGCTGTGCTGGTCTGCGTAGTTAGGAAAAGCACTTGTTTGACGGAAAGAGGGGGAAAACACCTATTTTAGCACATTGTTTCCTGTTGTAGATCTCATAAAATATCCTGATGAGCTAGGAAATTCTCAAGACATTTTGAGTACTGCCTTTGCCAGTTAATTAGGAGCTGCATCACGGTTAAACGGATTGAAAAATTTAGCCTAAATTTTTCAGTTTCATCATTGGTAATCCATGTCAATCTTCTCCATCCTTAACCATCCTTGTTCCCTTATGGTCTACAGTGTATTGTTATGTCTTTAGTGTTTTCCTATCTTTCTATTTGTATCATTTTCAGGTTTCCTTCAATTTAAAGGTAATTTTATTGACATTGTCAACATAACTCAAAATACCATGATGTAGCCCCTTTGAGTAGAATTTGGATTGGGAAGTTAGAACTCTACTTTGCTACAAAACGTGGAAGAACATGACTTTACAATTGCTTTAATTATCTCTTGTCAATGACTTCCAGCAGAATGAACTCCATGGTAATGAGTTAATTAAAATTGATAATTTCTGATCAAGGTATGTATTCTTGTTGCTATTAATATTAACATTACAGATTACAGACTACAGACATTGGATGTAAAGGGAATCTTCTTTTAAACAGAATGGTTGGAAGTCATGTTATTGTTGTTCCACCACTTCAGTATAAATCAGGTCTCAAACAGATGATGGAAATCAAAAGCTGGCAGAAAAGCTGTAAGTAGCATATGCATACAGTCATTTATCTTGGGCTTAAAAGTGTTGCGCTGGCCTGTGACCTTGGGCAGCATTTTCAAGACCTTGGTCACAGTTTTTCACCATACAGACCTTCCAGCAAGCCAATAACATTATGTAGCTCAGTACTACAGTATTAGCAGTCCTTTGTTTCTTTGAAGTAATAGTTACAATCATGTAAGATCAGCCATGGTGAGTATGGCCGTTTGGGAGGAGGTTGCTACAGTGAGGTAAAAAAAAAACTGCATTCTGGCTTTCCTGTCAAGAGGAAGATTTTAAATATGAATTTAATTAAATTGGATTTCATTGTGTTTTTGTTGTTGTTTTTGTTTTTTTTTTGATCAGATAGTTTATTTGTTATATTAAACAACTGGGCTGCTTTTATTTAACTGGTATATGGTGTTTTGTTCTTGTTTCTCCTTAACTGCCCATCTTTTATTTTGCACCTTCTTGCTAAGAATATGAGCTTAAGGTTATTCCTCACAATTGCACTGCAACATCCTTTCTGCGCATAATTTATGGCATCATTTAGCGCGCTCTCGTGCACGTGCACACTGAAAACATGGTGGATTTGCCATGATATTGAGCTCTTTCACTTGAAAAATGGCTATAGCTCACCAACAAGCATGGGCACCCCAATTTTTTTTCGAGCCATTGTAATAACTTATCATAAACTGCTTAAAAAGAGTAGTAATGTATCAGCCATTCTCTCACGGTGGTGTGAACTTTCCAAATATCCACACTGCGGTAAAATCACTACGCTTGAGCTGGTTAGGCAGATTTTTAAATTGTACAAATGAGACCTGGCAAGCCATTCCTAATAGTTACTTTAACAAATGTGGAGGATTGCCGTTCCTATTAAAATGCAATTACAACTCTAAGCACTTTGACAAGAAAATGCCTCTTTTTTATAGTGAAATGTTAGACTATTTCAAGGAAGTACGCAGTGGTTATCCTGATGTATACAACAGTGAGTTTATTCTTTGGAATAATAAAGAAATCACAATAGAGAGCAAATCAATGTTTTGGAAATGTTTGTTTGATAAAGGAATTTATTTCGTTCAGGATTTACTTAATAGAGATGGTAAGTTCTTATCGCTGGAAAATTTACAAAGGAAATATGATGTACAATTAAATTACTTAAAATATTTTCAACTTATTGCTGCAATTCCGAATTATTTGAAGAGAAAAGCTCAAACAACTGCTATAACAAACAGAAATATATTTGAGGAATGGGATACTTTCTATTTGTCTGAAAACCAAGTTATCTCTTTAACTAAATTTAGATGTAAAGATTACCACAAATTACTTCAGGAAAAAGTTAGGACAGAGCCTACCGCTGTTAAAACATGGTGTAGACGTTTTCCGAACTTTGACTCTAGTTGGAAAGAGATCTTACACAAAATTTACAAAACAACGAGTGACAAAAAGTTGAGAGAATTTGGTTTTAAGGCTTTCCACAGAATTTTAGTAACTAATAAGGAACTCAAGCTATTCAAAATCAGGAACGATGACACATGTTCTCAATGCAAAAATCCTGATTCATTAGAGCACACCTTTTTGGAGTGCCCTATGAATGTTCAATTTTATCAAGAAATCTTATCGTGGTTTAACACCCTAAACAACACTCGCATAAATTTATCGGTGGACCAAATTTTTCTTCAGAATTACCCCCCTCCTGCTATAAGTGACAATCTCCGACGCCGACTGACCGACTAGTTGCAAAATTAATGAGAAAAACCCTAATAATTTACAGTTAATAAATAAGATAAAAATGCAGTGGAAAATTGAGAATCTAGCCTAATGTAGTAAAACATTGTTAACAAACCTCTTCGTGCGTTATATATATATATATTTTTCTTTCTTATTTCATTCTATTTTCTTTCCGTGTTTTATTACATGTACATACTTGTATTATTGTAGAATGATATTAATTAAAGGAAAGCATTGTAATTTTTTCAGTAACCAGGATTGTAAATATCGTAAGTAATGTAGTTAATGTATGTAATCATCCGTAAGTGTTGTATTGTTATTGTTAATGCAAGTACGTAACACTGTAAGTAGAGTATTTATTATATTTTACTATTGAAAAAAAAAAATAAATAAATAAATAAATAAATAAATAAACTGCTTGAGGAAAGACTGATCTGATTTCTATTGCTGAAAATTGAATAAATAACGAAAATAGCAAGTAAACTGTGGTCTTCTTTATTTTGCCCTATGGTAACCATGTCAAGAAATTTGGTTGAAATTTTAATCAAGGATTCAGCTTTCTGACTAAATCAAACTTAAAACGTTTATTTGTGTCCGATACAACGCATTGACTCCAGTTTAATGCGTGTTTCTCATGAGTCTCGGTCACAAAAATTTACAATTATTACTGGGAATGCGTTCTTGTAATAAGCGTTAAATAATGCCAAAAATGGTCATTTTCAATGCCCCAGTGCTCCTTACTGAGTACGGGCACCCCACTTTTTTATTCCAAAATTGAAAGTTCTCATATGATAAAATATTCAGTGGGCAAAGTTTGAACGAAAATCTATTGTCAGTTTTATTTCAGGGGAATTACCTTACATTACTGAAATGGTATTTTGGTATTTGTAAGAGGGGTGAGAAAAGTTAGCAACATTGGAGACTGAGGAAAATGTCTCTGACCTTAGTTATTTCTCTCAACTCTACAAACCATTACTTACAATGCAGTTCTCATTATCATGCTCTACATACACTCAACAATACTTTGTTACTTAACAAATGGCAGATTTCTTATGCTGCGGAATACAATAATTCACAGAAAATACAATTTAATTATTAACATTACAGGCTACTTATACTACTAACAATACAGAAACTCTACTGTATTTAGAATGTTACTTGCTGAATTTATTACAGTTACTTACAATACATTATACAAAATACGTATATGAAAAATATTCCAGTGCTCAATTTTGGTCGCATTGGTAACCAGTGAGTCACAATTTTGAGCCCTAATATCCAAAAGACAGACATTAGTTACAATGCAGGTCTAATTACCATGCTCTACTTACAGGACAATACTTAATTATGTTACTTACAATGCAGTTTACTTATGCTGGCAATACAATGCTGAATACAGTTATTTACATGTGCATACATACATAGCTTCCTTAAGAGGCATGAAACTTAATCCAAAGAAATGCAAAGAAATGATCATTAACTTTATGCAATATAGCCCATTTCCCTCTGCCTCCCTTACCATTGGGGGTTCTGTCATTGAAAGGGTTGTGACCTATAAGCTCTTGGTGTCTATATTTCTGAAGATCATGGAACGTTCCACAATAAGAGCACATAGTTAAGAAGGCCAATAAGCGTCTGTACGTGGCTGCGCACACGGCTTAAAAAAAAGGTGGTCCTCCACTATCATGCAAGCTAGTGCAAAGTGTACTTTAGCATTGTACGATCTGTAGAATATGCCTGCCTGTCTGGGCAGCCCTGCCAAAGTACTTAGATGATGCTAGCTATAGAATCTGTACAAAAAAAGCCCCACGCATTGTTCTACCGAACTGTCACTATGACGATGCCTTACTTCAATCTGGCATCACTGCCTTTTCCCAGAGAAGGGAGGAAGCTTGTACAAATTTTGTGGGTCAATGAGAGGTGACAGGCCATAACTACCTCCATTCAGGCAAACGTGTTCCGGTGCTCTTTGTCCCCAAGACAAAGCAGTTCGCAGATTTCTGCACCATTAAGTATCAAGATCAGTTGTAAACCTCTTCTCTGTTATTTGTTCTCTGCTATTTAGTGCTTTTAATCCTATTTTTAAAATTATTTATTGGACTGTCTTTGTATTGTATTGTCTTCTGTTATTGTCACTGACCATCCTTGTAATTCAGCCTGTAGGCTGCAAGAGGGATTCAATAAACTATTATTATTATTATTATTGTTATTATTATTGTTATTATCATTGTTATTGTTGTTATTAATTATTATTACAGAAAATACAACAACTTGCATTGTTATTCATTCAAAATATTTCCCTGTTTCTGCTTGGTTGAAATCACACACATAATTCACCATAACCAGGTGCTGGTGACCAAATTTGAAAAGAATTTTGGTCATATTGAACCAATGATGTCGAACATTTTGTCACATTGAACCACAATGTCAAAACGATGTCAAAAGTTTAGCCCACTGCAAGTTATCAGGGGTTTCATTTAGGTTTTGTGCAGGAGGTCAGTGGGGTTTTTCAGCCAAGCATTTTAAGTTTTTCTTATGAAAGAAAGTAAGAAGAGAAGACAAAAACAGCCGGGCAAATTGATGACTAAGTCTTATTCACAGCCGGTCATTATTTCACAGCCGGTCAATTTGCCTGGGACAACCCCCTCCTAGATAGATCTGAAGAATTCTTCATAATTATCCTATGAAAGCAGAATTCAAAAATAACTATTGCCAATCACAGGCACTTACAGTACAGCCCAAAAATAATGCACGCGCAAGAACTTCTTTTTGCTTCCGCAAGCCGGCTACTTCTTGCGGCTTCTTGCGGGTCGCTTGCGCTTGGATCCTGTAAGCCGCAAGAACTTCTTTGCGGTTAGGAGTTAAAACCGCAAGAACTTCTTTGCGGTAGAATTTTTCGAAACGCAAGAACTTCTTGCGGTGGGATTTTTCAAACCGCAAGAACTTCTTTGTATCAACATCGTACGTAGCAAGGAATTCGGGAATTAAGTGTAACAAGAAGCTTAAATATACACGCGACAGCGTAAGGCACGGTCGAATTAAAATTTTTCCAGCACTTACCGTAAGAAGTAAGTGAGTTAAAGTTAATTTTTCTCCTGATATTAACTGCTGAAAACACTAAGCTAGTGTTCCCCCATGAGTTTCGATTCATTTCAAATTTATGTAGGCTTAAGCTTATGTTTACCTCATTGACATACGAATGCTTTGATCGGAACTAGCTCTACGTTCATTTGAAATTGTGAGATTTTCTGGTTCTGATTTCTGAAGTTTTCAAACGGATTCGAGGAGAATCACGTGGTAACTAAAGAAGAGGCTCGAGGAACACACAGGTTTCACAACGTAAGCTTTAGCGCCATTGTTATTTTTTTGTTCAGCTCTTGTCCCACGTTCTGTGCTCAAACGAGAGCGGACTCCTGGGAGCGAGAATGGTTCGGCTCCAGGATTGGTTCAGATTTGTTACCTTAGTAACCAGACCTTAACATCTGTGAACATTTGGCGTCAAATATTAAACTTATGTTAACATGTATGGTGAATACACGAGAAATCGGATACTCGCTCTGGCTAATGCCAACAAAACTCCAACTGAGATCGTTAGCATTCTTCGCCAGGAGAATATTGTTGTTGTAAGAACGACAGTCGCCAGAATTATACGGCGAACCAGAGAAAAAAAGCAAGAAGAGCAGCATCAAGACCTTCGTGGGCGAAAACCCTGACTTTGAAGCGATATGTCACTTTCACGTGATAGCTACCACACATCGGCAAACGACAGATCTATTCCGTAACAAACCCAGCTTCATCATGTTAAAATTATTATTCAGCGAAATCGAACAAAACCAGAAGAAATTAGATTTTTTTTGTTATCTCGTTCAATCGCTTGAGTAGATCTCACGGGAATTGCGGTCGCCCACAGTAACCGAGATACATGAACATAACAAGAAGCGGCGTTTTTGCCTTAAAGATCCAGGTTTTTAAGCTGAGAGCTCAAAAGGGAATGGAAAAATCTTTTTCGAACTTTTCGAAGGTAATTTAGACGAGAAATAACCTCGGCTAGCTACAAAAGAGAACGAAACAAAAGACTGAGCAGACAGCATAAAAAACATATCTTTTAGAACTTACTGCAGATTTATCATTGCGGACAAAAAAACTTTCGCAGAGAAAAAATATTTTGTCTCTAAACAAATGGCAATCAAGGTAATCAACTGTAATGAAGTCGCCTAAAGAAGCGAACCGCTCTCATGTCTTTCATAACAGTTCATAAAATTCAACCTGCAGCTGTTTGAAATGCAAAAACATACCGTTACGTTGTGATAAGGACAAGAATGATTTAATGAACACCAAAATCTCGTGCGACCGACCGCCTTGTGAATTCCTCATATCGAAGAAAATCATATTGAGTGAAGAAACTTGTAGTACATGTAAAGATAACAATCATGTTTGTGACGCCATTTGCATAAAGATTCAATCACTGACGAGTGAAAAAAATGTCACGCTTTTGTTATGATCTGCTTATTAGTAAGAAAACTTGCTTGTTTTAAAAATTTGCGTTATATTGGAAAGTTACTTTCCAGTAAATACATTTTTTAACCTTCGACATACGGAATGGATGTCGAATTTGCTGGCTTCCAAAGCCGAAATCTCATTTCGTTTCGTGGCCACGCGGTGAATAATTAGCATTAGAGCATCGTAGCGTCTCGATGTTTACACACGCAGTCGATCTTCGTGGTTCAGTGTAAGATTTGAACAAAAGTTGAAGTAAAAAAGCAGGCGGAATCCAAGCGAACTACACTTTTCTTCATGTTTCTCCAAGGGCTTTATAATTTGGAGATGTCTTGTGATTGTAGCATATAAATCAGCCAGCAAACTTTGAAGTTAACGTAATCAAAGGGCTTTTTTTTTCGTAAATGACGTGCACGCTCGTGGTTACACGAGTACGCGAAATAAGCGAGCGTGTTTGATATTATTTTTACATTATCGTCAAGCATAAATCCAGTTCTGGTCTCGGCTGCAGCGTCTTATCTAATGAATAAATTTACAAGCAAGCGCTGAGCATTTCGACCACCAACATGGCATTACAAACTGATCTTAACGGTTTGACCTGTAGCAACTTCTTGCCCCTTCTTGCGGTTTGCGTTGCGTTAAGATTCATATGCTCTTGCGGGTTCTTGCGGTTAGATTTTCAACTTCTTGCGGCTTCTTGCGGTTAGACTTTCAACTTCTTGCGTTTCGAAAGTTCTTGCGGGCAAACCGCAAAAAGAAGACATTTTTACTTCTTGCGGCAGCTTGCGTGTTCTTACGGCGCAAGAGCTTCTTGCGGCACTTCTTGCGCGTGCATTATTTTTGGGCTGTACTGTACTCTACATGTACTAAAAAAATACTTTACTTACATTACTTGCTAAATATACAGTTACTTACAATACATTTATATGAACTCCTTATGGTATAATGTTCCTGCAGTTACAATAAAATTCTAAAATGTCTTGAAATTGATGATCAATAGCAGGACAGACGCATAAAAAAACTGATGTCAATTTGTTAAATAGAGCATATCCCCCTCCCAAAAAAAATGAAAACATAATACGACCTACAATTCATTTCCAAAAAATAACTTTATAATAATTTAGCTGAAACTACTCCTTTTTTTAAAATAGAAGTGAGAACTTCATCCCCCTAAATATGTTGTGTCATAGCATTCCTCAAAGTAGCTGTGGATCCCACGAGGCGATAGCCAAATGGATCCACAGACTACTTTGACAATGTTATGACGAAATTCATTTGTCAGTAACAGGACAGACGCATTAAAAACTGACATCAATTTGTTTTTTTACAATAACAAACTGTCCGAATTGCCCACTTCTCGCTCGCTGATGTGTTGCATGAATTTCAAATTCATGTGTCTGTCCGCATATTGACAATAAAATTTAAACCAATGAGCGCGCGTGAATTTCTGCCGTTATCGTAAAAATTGAGTTTGAATAGGGAGTAGTACTTCTCGATAAAACATTAGATTTTTGGTTGTATTTAAGGTGGCTGGTTGCTTTTTCCAGTACTTTTCAAGACTTACAGTTTGATGGGTCATTATAACCATTCTATACCAGTTGAGCGCCAAAATCATGGTATCAACAAAACTGCCCAATCATCGGGGAACAAGCTGTTGTTAATTTGGTGGCACAGTAGGTTACCATAGCAACAATATGATCTGCCAAAAACACCCTTAATTTTAGCTTTAAGCACTTATAACTCAAAAACGAGCTCGGTGACCTCCATTTTTTATTATCAAATTGTAATCAGTATGATAAGATGCAAATTTTTGCAAAGTTTAAAAAATTCTGCAAAGGGGGTTTAGAGCCACCTTAAATTTTTGAAAATTTTAATGTTAAATCCACCTCTGCTGTTCCTACTGATTGTTTACAAGTGTGTTTTATTTAGGTTTTTTTATTCTTTCAGGAAACAACCAGGTGCAGAATACATTTTGAATGAATAGTAACAATGCAAGTTGTTGTATTTATCTGTCAATAAATAATAAGATACTAACGAATAACAATGAGACTAATCGACAATTCAATAATAACAATAATAATAATAATAATAGTTTATTGAATCCTCGTGCAGCCTGACCGGACTGATAGGTTACAAGGGAATGTGTCAGTGACAAGTAACAAGAAGACAATACAAGTACAAAGCACAGTCCAAATAAATTCATTGACGTAAAAAATAGGAGTAAAAGCACTAAAATACGCGGAGAAAACAAACTAAGCAGAGAGAAGAGGTTTACCACTGAATTGCTTGATCACTTGACATGGAGCATAGGAAATCTGCGAACTTGCTTTGTCCTGTGGGACAAAAGGCACAGAGCACCGGAACAAGTTTTCTTGCCCCTGACATGGAGGTAGTGAATGCGGCCCGGTCACACTCTGCATATTGACCCACGAAATTTGGTACAGAGCTTCCTCCCTTTCTCTGGGAAAAGGCAAGTGGATTGCCAGATGGAAGTCAGGCATCCGGATGCATAAGTGACAGTAGTTCAGGATTAGAACTAATGCGTGGGGCTGTGTGTGATAAGCAGAGTACTATAGCGTAGCCTCAATCTAACTGTATCTTTGGCAGGGCTGCGCCAGACAGTGGGCGAGGGCATATTCTCCAGATCGTACCAATGCTCGAAGTACACCTTGCACTAGCTTCATGATAGTGAGACCCAACTTTTTTTACAGCGTGCGCACGCACCGTGTACAGGACGCTTATTGGCCCCTGCTTAACTATTGTGCTCTGATGTGCACGTTCCATGATCTGCAGCAAATTTAAATTTTTTTTTTTTTTTTTTTTTTAGCACACCCGAAAGAGCTTATAGAAAGAGTCACACGACCCCTTTCAATGACAGTCAACACCCCCAAATGGTAAGGGAGGCACGAGCGGAAATGCGGGCTATCTTGCATAAAAAGTTAGATGAGTCATTTCTTTGGCATTTTGTCTTATGGATGATAAGTTTCATGCCTCTTAAGGAAGCCTATGTATGTATGCACATGTCAATAACTTGTTATTCGAGCACTTGTTATGCCAGCATAAGTACAACTGCATTGTGAAGTAAACATAACTTAAGTACTATGATCTCTGTAAGTGAGAGCATGGTAATTGAGACCTGCATTTGTAACTAATGTCTGTCTTTTGGTATGTATTAGGGCTCAAAATTGTGACTCCACTGGTTAAACCAATGGCGAATGGCGAACCAACAAATTGAGCACTGGAAGATATTTTTTCATATAACGTAATTTTGTATAATGTAATGTAAGTAAGCGGTGATAAATTCAGCAAGTAACATTCCTAAATAACAGTTAGAGTTCTGTACTTGTTAGTAGTATAAAACGTTTAAAAAAGCCTCGTAACATGTAATACATACAAATTGTATTCTTCTGTGAATTAGATTGTATTCCCAGCATAAGTAAATCTTCTGCATTGTACAAGTCAAGCAAAAGTATTTGTTGAGTGTATGTAGAGCAGTGATAATGAGAGACCTGTGCATTGGTAAGTTAGATTGTTTGGTAGAGGTCTGAGAGAACATAAACTAAGTCAGAGACATTTTCCTCATTCTCTAAGGTTGCTTAACTTTTCCTCGAACGCCGTCCTTACAAATACCAAAACTACCATTTGCAGTAATTTTAAGGTTAATTCCCCTGAAATAAAACTGACAATAGATTTTCGTTCAAAACTTTGCCCACTGAATATTTATCATATGAGAACTTCAATTGTTGAAATAAAAAAAGGGGGTGCCCATACTCATTAACGGAGCACTGGGGCATGAAAATGACCCATTTTGGCATTATTTAACGCTTATTACAAGAACGCATTCCCAGTAATAATTGTAAATTTTTGTGACCGAGACTCATGAGAACACGCATTAAACTGGAGTCAATGCGTTGTATCGGACACCAAATAAAACGGTTGCTCGTAAGTTTGATGTGTAGTCAGAAAGCTGAAGTCCTTGATTAAAAATTTCAACCAAATTTCTTGACAGGGTATACCATTAGGGGCAAAACATTAAAGAAGACCACAGGTTTACATTGCCTATTGTCGGTTATATTATTCAATTTTCAGACATAGAAAATACCAGAATCAGTCTTTCCTCAAGCAGTTGTATTTATTTATTTTATTTATTTATTTATTTTTTTTTTGTCAAATAGCTAAAATATCTAATAAATACTCTACTTACAGTGTTACGTACTTGCATTAACAATAACAATAACAATACAACACTACTTACGGATGAGTACATACATTAACCTACATTACTTACGATCTATTACAATCCTGGTTCACCTGACACAAAATACACACATGCTTTTCGCTTAAGTTAATATCATTCTACAATTAATACAAGTATGTACATGTAATAAAACAACGGACAAGAAAATAGAATGAAATAAGAAAGAAAAATATATAGTATACATATAACGCACCCGAAGAAGGTTTGTTAGACAATGTTTTAACGACCATTAGGCGAGAGTTCTCAATGTTTCCCACCTGCATTTTTATCTTATGTTATTAACTGTATAACACGTATGTAGGGTGGTTTTCTCATTAATTTTGCAACTCAGTCGGTCAGGTCTGGCGTCGTGAGATTGTCACACTTAATAGGCAGGAGGGGGGTAATTTTCTGAACAGAAATTTGGAGCGCACCGATCAAATTCATATGCGAGTGTTGTTTAGGGTGTTTCAACACAACACGCATAGTAGATTTCTGTAGAATACAAATTGATACATTTCAATGAGGGCTACTCACAATAAAGGTGGTGCTCTAATGGATCAGGAATTTTTGCCTGTGAGGAACATGTGTCTCAGTCCGTTCCTGATTTTGAATAGCCTTGAGTGTCCCTTATTAGTTAACTAAAATTCCGTGGAAAGCCCTGTAAAAACCAACTTCTCTCAACTTTTTGTCCCTCGTTGTTTTGTAAATTTTGTGGTAGAGATCTCTTCAAAAAAAAAAAACCCAATCTCAGAGTCCTAAAGTTCGGTAAAACGTCTACACCATGTTTGAAACAGCGGTAGGCTTCTGTCCTAACTTTATATCCTGAAGTAATTTTGTGGTACAATCTTTACAGTGTCTAAATGTTGAGTTTTAAGAGATAACTTGGCTTTCTGGCAGATCAACTGACGAAAGTGATCCCATGTTGTCCTCAAATATATATGTCTGTTTGTTATACAGCAAGTGATGTTTGTATTTTTTTTGGTTTGTTTCTTTGTATTTGAGTCTTTTCTGGCAAAATAATTCTTGGAATTGGCGCAATCAAGTTTGAAATATTTTTAAAGTAATTTAATTACGTACAGCATATTTCCGTTGTAAATTTTCCAGCGCGAAGAACTTACCATCTCTATTACGTAGACGAGTCCTGTAACGAATCATAAATTACCTTGTGATCAAACTAAACATTTTCCAAAACATTGATTTGCTCTCTATGTGAGTGATTTTTCCTTTACATTATTCCCAAAGACATAACTCACTTGTTGTAATACATCAGAGTATACCACTGCGTAACTGTCACTTGAAATTATAGTCTAAGACATTTCACGATGAAAAGAAGTAGGCAATGTTGTTGTCAAAGTGCTTAGAGTTCGTACATTTTGCATTTTACTAGGAACGGCAATCCTCCACATTGTGTTAAAGTACTACTATTAGGCATGGCTCGCCAGGTCTCATTTTGTGACAATTTATAAAAATCTGCCTAGACCAGCTCGAAGCGTTAGTTGATTTTCTTGTTACCGCAGTGGTGGATATTTGTGTAAATTAGAGTCACACCACCGTGAGAGAATGGCTGATACATTACTCAACTCCTTTTTAACGCAGTTTATTGCCAAAGTTTATTACAATGGCGTTGCCAAAAAAAATTGGGGTGCCCATGCTTGGTTGAGTGAGGCTATACGCCATTCTTCAAGTGAAAAGAGTCTCAATATCATGGCAAATCCACCATGTGTTCAGCGTGCACGAGCACGAAGAGCGCGCTATAATGATGCCTCATATAATTATGCGCAGAAGCGGAATGTGCAATGTGTGGCGCAATTTGTGAGAGGTAATAACCTTAAGCTCATATTTCTGGTAGACAAGAAGGTGGCAAAATAAATAAGATAGAGGCAGTTAAGGAGAAACAAGACGAACAAAACACACACTATGACCAGATCAATACAAAGGCAGCCCAGATTGTTTAATATGAACAAAAAAAACTATCTGATCAAAAAAAAAAACAAAAACAGCACAACGCATAAAACCACAAGTGGAAATCGCAATTTAATTAAATTCATATTTAAAATCTTCCCTCTTGACAGTGAAAGCCAGAAATGCTAGTTCTCATTTTTTTACGCTCACTGGTAGTCAACCTCCTC
>JAHPZR010041316.1:0-17910 GCA_019787425.1 Platygyra sinensis | reverse complement strand
GCATGATGTTGTACTCGTTTGGCCAGGTTTGTGCAACGATGTTGCGCCCGGACATGCGCACTAATTAAATTTTCAACACCCAACATGTCGCAACACGTCGCAACTGGGTGTCCAAACACGTGAAACATGTTGCACCCAACAATGTTGCGATATGTTGTGTTCAAATGTTGCGATTGTGTGACCGGAGCTTGCAAAGCTGGGCCAACAATTATGGGACGTGTTGAGCTGAAATGTTGCGATCGTTTGGCCCGGGCTTAGCATAAGAAGACATTTTCGCAGTCTATGAAGCATCAGGAGCACTGATTTCTTTTGATCAAAATTATTCATTCATTGCTATTAGTATATACCAAACTAGTGGACAGTATTTTTCACTCATTCTGATTGGCTACAAAACTCTGAATGGGTCGCCTTGTTTGTGCTTTACTATTTCAGGTGATCATTCCTAGTTCTTGGATCTTCTCATTGATACACCAGATACCATTCTTCCTGGCCTTAAACGTAAAGGAGAATGCATGTGTGCCGATGAATGAAGGATGGCTGCTAAAAACAAGTTTTTTGCTCGGGTCAGCCATTGTAGTTGGGGCCATGGTACTGATGGCTGGGTTGTATTGCAGAATCATCTACACCTTGTGGTTTAAACGTGATTCGGAGAATCAACTCACCTTCCAACAGAGGGTAAGTATTAACAAACAAATTTAACACGGGAACATTTTTCTTTCGTTTCATTGAGAATAAAAACTGAAGCATTCAAGTGAATGTTCATGATTGAAACTTCTATTCTTGGTTTTCACGTGACGTCAGAAAAAACTAAAATTAAAAAATATTGTTTTGGAAATAAAACACTGAGCTTTTTCACAATGCGTGACATCGGCATTGTTTCTGGGTAACTGTTACGTGCACGAAAATATCGATTCGCCTTAATGTTTTCGAGTTCTGAGTAACCAATATGTTGAGAGAAGTGCCTAGGCGAATGTTTTTAAGTTTGATAGGGAGAAGAAACGTTTTGAGAGAGCCAAAGTAAACTCCAGATGTTTCCACTTGTTTCCGGCTGCCATGTTGGAGTCCCTCAGAGGGGCTCCAACATGGCGTCTCCATACTAAACACTATAATTTTCAGTGATACCCTTTGCCGAATAATTCGAGTTCGGAATATCGCACATCCCCGAAACTTTGGCACGTTTTTCATTTATTACTCTTCTACGATATGTCAATTTCTTGACTCAATTTATTGAATGGTAAGCTATTTTATTTTTCAATTGCGTGAAATTTAAGCTTAATTGCGTGACGTAAAAACCACCAATTCACCTAAATTTATTCAATCATATTCTGGTGCCCCGAACTCCATTATCATGCGGTTACTTTGCAAACAGATTTCGTTCTTTCTGTTTTATTAAAATTTCTTTGCGTTAATAAATACTGTTAATTCTTAAAAGGCTTGTTTAACCTGTGATCTAGTCCAGTCCCTGGACTCTCCTTTCTTCCCGCCCCATATAAGGGCTGAACCCGGGCGGGCAAAAAAAGAGTCCAGGATAACTTGCATGCGCATGCTCAGAACGCCGCCATTTTTCCCCCCAAGTCGGGGGGAAAACCATATTTGGAAGTATTTTCCAGATTTGGCTTGTGGCGCGATTTTCTGAATGATAATATACAAGCAACAATTTTTGCATTCAGATTGATTAAAAACATGTCAATTAATTCCAAATCAGTGGAATTCATGCACCAGTTCCACGCTAAACCACATTCGATTTGTTTTTTATCACAATATCAAAGATAACGAAAGAAATCTTTGCCAAGATTCATTGTCAATTGAAAACACCGACTCGGACTTGAAGGTGCACGCGCTGCATTATGCAAATGAGCTACTTGTACGCGTCATACTTTCCTTTCAAAACCTTTTGCAAAATCGCTCAACATACTGAAGCAAGACGAAAAAAAAGTTTGGGAAAAGGGTAATGACGCGTACTCGTTGTCGATAAGAGTACAGACCACGTTAAACCATATTTCGATTTTTACGTTTTTATGTTTTTTTTACGACAATATCAACGTCAAAGAAAATGTTTTCTTTCAGAGCGCGAGCTGAAAAAGGCATTGCGCGACACATTGATGTGAGCGGCGTGGTTGGGACCTAGTAATTTTTGATTGGTTCGTTCTGAGCATGCGCATGCAAGTTATCCTGGACTCTTCTTTCGCCCGCCCGGGTTCAGCCCCTATATGGTGTGAGAAGAAAGGAGAGTTCAGGGCCTGGACTACCTGTGATCCAGCAAATATTTTCACCCTGCCAAAAATATCAGCTACTGAAGACTACTTCAGTTAAAAGGCTCCTAGTCCAGTACCGCACGTCCAAATCAATATCGCGCTGTTACAGATTTGAACACCATTCTCAAATTATTTGAAACAAAAATTGTCGGCTTTGTTCTAATTGTTCTTTTATTATTTGAATTAGTAACATTAGGTAGCAGAAATGCTTGTCTGTCTGTCCGTCTGTCCGTCTGTCCGTCTGTCCGTCTGTCCGTCTGTCCGTCTGTCCGTCTGTCCGTCTGTCCGTCTGTCCGTCTGTCCGTCTGTCCGTCTGTCCGTCTGTCCGTCTGTCCGTCTGTCCGTCTGTCCGTCTGTCAGTCTGTCTGTCTGTCTGTCTGTCTCACTGCCTGTTTGTATCTTTGTATGCACATAGCATTGTCCTTGTGACACTGTTAGGGATTTATACCCTGTTTGCAGACTTCAGATTTCAACACCATTCTCAAATTAATTTAGGTCAATTTGTCGGCTCTGTTCTAATTATTCCTTTGTTATTTGAATTAGTAACATTAGGAAGAAGAAATACTACTCAGTAAACTAGAAAGTAAAAGAAATTTCCATGCGTGTCTGTCTGTCTGTTTCACTGCCTGTTCGTATCTTTGTATGCACATTGTAACACTGTTAGGGATATATGTCCTGTTTGCAGGACTTTCTTTTGCAATTCATTGTTATTATCTAAATCGGATTTATGTCTCTATCTAAACACAGGGCGTCTTGAGAGTGCGAAAGCGAGTCACATTGATGGGGGTAACTGTCACTGCCATATTTGGAATCTCTTGGACGCCTGACGTAATTGTGCACAGCTTAGACTTCTTTACATCTGTCAGCATCAGTGAACTCGCTTACGCTGTTTTTTATATGCTCATATTGTTCAATTCCGCTGTCAACCCATTTGTGTACGCTCTGGTTAACAAAAACTTCCGAGAGAAGCTAAAGGGAATGATATGCTGTAACTTTACGGGATCCACACGAAATCGAATCTACCCACCATCTCTAACCCCTAAGACAGGGACATCATCTCTGGAGTGATCAAAAAATCTAAACACTTCTTCTTTCATTAATTAATGCTGCGTTCTTTTTATAATTAAGGTAAGATGTGTACAGATTAAAGAGATAACGTTATGATAAATGTTAGCACGTTAAACTGCCCTGAGAGACAAGATTTTCTTCTCTTTTTCTGAGCAGTATCAGAAGGGAAGTTCTCACAGGGTGTGCAACTTTACCAGAGTATTGCCTTTCATAGAGACGGGAGAAAGGTTGTCGTTATGCTACTATTTAGCGTTATGGGCATTATGCATATTTGGTAGTTTAATTAAGAGTACAGTCCTCGCTTATAAAGAGGGGCGTTTACAACGGATAGGTGCTTGTTTCTTTTTGACTCTAGGTATCTCAATATGGTACAGTAGTTTTATGGAAAAAAAAAAAAGGTACTTTAACTCAAGAACTTTGATAATGTTTAATTTTACGTTCAGAGGTCATTCTTCTAATCTGTCTATTCAATGTCAATATCATGCTTGAAAGTCACTTTTGCTATGGCGCTCTTCAAGAAAGAGGACGCTTATTGAATTTGTAGTAAGGGGTGCTCTTATGAGATAGGTGATGCTTAAAGCATATACCATCTGTGAGTGTATTACAAAATCAAAACGTGACCAGCTCCCAGTTGGCTTGCACCGGTTGTCCAGAGGTCATAGGTCCAAACACCGTTTAAACCTGAAGTTGTTCAGGCGTTAATATCATTACAGCTGCTTAAGTTGTGTACGTAACAGCGGCGTGATCAGACACGTCTTTGTATTAATAGGCCCTTTGCACGATCCATTCACATGGTACGGAATATATTAAGCCGGGACCCAAATAACACAGTGGGACTTTCAAAACAAAGGAAAGTCGGGCTGGACTGGCACGAGTTACTTTGTTTTGGAAGTCTCACCTTGCATGTAACTTTCGTCCTAGCATAATTTATTCCGCATCATGTGACCGAATTGTGCAAAGGGCCTATTAGCTTTTGTTATGTGTTCACGAACACGTAGCAAGCACCCCTATCAGTTTTGCTTTTAATTTGTAATATTGTAGTAAATTATTTGTTGATCTGGAGTGAAATAAAAGTTTTTGTTGTTTTCCTTGTTGTTGTTTTTACATTTGCTTGCTGCTTCTGTATATATAAGCAGTAGCATCCATTTGGAGCGAAAAAATAATCGGACGATTTTTTCCGCTGACATTAACTGTTTTGAGAAACGAACAGTTCTTCTTCGAGGAAAACTGTGACCTCCGAGGAATAGATTGTGTCCAAGCAAGAGAAAATGATGGGATAGAGAAGGAGACTCCTAATCCTGGCCTTGGGATATGTCAAATCCACTAAAGTTATTTTAGGATTGCCGGAAATAGCGGGAGTGCACTTCCTTTTACGTCGCATGATACCATTCTTTTGGTGATCACGCAACTTAGGAACGGCGGTCCGCAGGGAAATACGTCGATAAAAGTGCCTTTTACGGGTATATTTGAGAGAGATGGTATTTCTGGATGGATAAATCAAAGTCACAACTTGTTGGGAATACAATGGCTTATGCAGGCGGGCGGAAATGCAGTTCTGAGTGGTCAACAAAAACAAAAAAACGTTCCGGCTGGACATGTTATAAAGGTCATCAGTGGCGGCTGTGGTGCACTGTGACTTCTGCAATTGGAGTTTACTCGAGCCCGTGGACTTGGACATTGATATTGGCAACGACAATGAGATTTCTCCTCACATTGAAGATTGAAAGCTTGCAGTAGTGAACATTAACGAAAGGTGAAAGCATGAACATGATCAATGGAAGATGACACCTCCGCCGGTCTTGCCGGTTTCCTTTGTTAGAAAAGCAGTCAGAAGAACTGAGTTATCCCTTTCGCTCTGTTCATTGTACTTTGATTCCTGCGGTTTAACATCATTTTTCGCCGCTTACATGGGGGTAATCTTATCGGTGAAATGAAAATTATTTCACTTCAACGTTGTTCTGTTTCTCTGTGAATTCAAAATATTTCTGCACGGGTTTCTGTCGCTGATCGCTTTGCTCCAAGCTACAGGAGACGGTTTTTTTGTCGCCGTAACAGTATTCACAACTAGGTCAGTTCTTACATTCCCATGATCGCCATGCTTTTAGTTGTTTGGTCCCTGTGCCGGCATTCAAAATTATAACATCATTTCTCTCGCTGAACGCTACTCTCCAAGTGCAACCCTCCGTCCAAAGTGTTTGTTTTGTATTCCTGATCAAAATTCTTTCTGTCACTGGTCGTCCCACTTCGAGCTGTTTCCAAGTTATTTCTCTCACTGGTCGCTTCGCATCGAGCTGTTTCATCACTGTACTGTTACTCAACATTACTTAGAATATCACAAATTTAGCAAACGTTTCTCGGTATTGTCTGCATACACTCTTTTTTTTTAATAAGAACCAGTAAAATCTAGCTCAGGCTCGATGTTCTTATTTTTTCGGCCATTTCAGCCTCAAAATTCTGTTCTTATGTTCTTATTTTGTTCTTAAAATTCTGTGTTCTCTAATGGCCCCAAATGTGGTTATGCATCATATAGCGACGGACAAAGAACCTGTGCTTAACAGTATATGTATACAGTACATGAAGTGTTCATTGTTCATACTCATAGATGTAATCTGTTACTGTTACACACGAAAAGTGTGATAATGAAGTTTAAGAGTGATATATATATATATATATATATATATATATATATATATATATATATATATATATATATATATATATATATATATATATATATATATCTGAAAGACTGTATAGTAAAGAACCTGAATTTTGAAAAGAATCATTAGCTTTACACTGTCGTCGCGGACTGATGTTTGTTTGTTGAAAAAAATTTCAGCCTCAGATTGTTCTTAAATTGTTCTTATTTTTCTAGCGATTTCAGCCTCAATGTTCTTATTAAGTTTGTTCTTATTAAAAAAAAAGTGTATTGTATTTTAAAAAAATAGGTTTGGTTTCCTATTAAAATTGGTTTTGTTTTTGGTGCGAAAACATTGAACTAAAAGAATTGCTACCTACTAATTAATTTCCGAGCAAATGAAAACTGAACTATGAGAAAAACACCCTACTGTACTTCCAGAGCTCAACAGAAACACAGAATTAACCAATTCAAGCTGTTGGCATTATGGTGAAGCGGCCAAAAAGAGCTTAAACTTTGATCATCCAAATTAATGAGGGAATTGAAGTTCTTTTCTTTTTGCCCCAGTGTTTTCTAAAAGAAAAAGAAAACATTTTTTCCGCTTTTCTGTAAGGTCGCAGATTTTTCTGTAGCCTGAAGTGGAGGTTCGCGAAGACTAGAAAACCTGCCTTAACACCAGTCTCAGTCAATGTAAAGCGATTTAGAGCTCGATATCTTTGACATCTTTGTGATCTTTGAGAGGAATACCTTTGTAGCTATGAGACCACGCTTATTATTAACGATATGAGCATATATTCAATTGATAACCTGAAAGAATTGAATACGACAAAGAAGTTTGCCAATATTTGAAGTGACCCGTGCCTAGGCTAAGGTTTGCAAAAATACTTAGTTTGTTAACTTGAAGTTGATATAGGTAAATTATCGCCACAGCAAACTGATATAATTCCTTGACACCTTTTACTGCTGTGGAGTGTAGCACAAGCATTTAATCTGCACAATTTAAGAGCTTCGATAGAGTAATTGGATCGGCCGTAAATATTAAAAACAAAGGAGCTTTTCCAAATCAATTTAATGCTTTGGAAACACGACGACATGCATTATCATATATCCAAAGTACGTTGATAGATATTATCGCGTTGATCTTTACGAGCAAAAAAAAAAATGTACAATTTTTCGCCAGTTTCGCTAGTGGCTGGAGGCTAAAATGGGACTTTCGAACTTTTCTCGATTTCGAAAAACTAAAGCGCTTCAGAAGCTTTAAATGATATTTTCGAAAACAACTCACTATAGACCCGGGCTATACAGGTTAACTGAGCAAAATATGAAAAAATCCGAAACTTCACGACTGTCCACTCTTTCTCGCTTCCTAGAGAAGTTGGCTCTTAATATGATTGTATGATTTACAGTATTAAATGCTTTTTCAAGTCTATAAATATGCCACAACCAAATTCATTATTATCATTTGACTGACGAATAGACAGTCGATGACTGCATGTAGCTTACTGCCCGGCGCGGCCTCAGTGCTATTAGCTGCAATAGCGTGTTTAACCGCCTTGAAACGACACGAGAAATTACCCACCACTTAAGATAAGTGCCACCACGCTGTGATGAACAAAACAAATATATATCTTTTAGCGCAAAACTTGAAGTGAACAAATCGTATTAGGAGAAAACTACAATCTTTTCAAAACTCTGACTTCGAAGCGATATATCTCTTTAGCGTTAATATCTACCACACATCATTAATAGTAAAATGCATTCCTTAACAATCCAGCTTCATCATGTTAAAATTTCAGCAAAAGCGAATGAAACCAGAATTAATTAGGATTCTATTTGTGACTTCTCTTACTTGACAAAAGAAGACGAACCAATGTTTCGGTCAAAAAAATCCATGATAGCTGAATATTGAATGGCAACATCTCTGTCATACATGTCCAATATACACAAACAGATACCAATCGTCAAGAAACCCTCACCAATGGAACCATTCGTAAAATATCTCCATTCGTTAAAAGGCCTTATGATGTTATAATTTTGAATGCCGGCACAGGGACCAAACAACTAAAAGCATGGCGATCATGGGAATGTACAGAACTGACCTAGTTGTGAATACTGTTACGGCGACAAAAAAAACCGTCTCCTGTAGCTTGGAGCAAAGCGATCAGCGACAGAAACCCGTGCAGAAATAATTTTGAATTCACAGAGAAACAGAACAACGTTGAAGTGAAATAATTTTCATTTCACCGATAAGATTACCCCCATGTAAGCGGCGAAAAATGATGTTAAACCGCAGGAATCAAAGTACAATGAACAGAGCGAAAGGGATAACTCAGTTCTTCTGACTGCTTTTCTAACAAAGGAAACCGGCAAAGACCGGCGGAGGTGTCATCTTCCATTGATCATGTTCATGCTTTCACCTTTCGTTAATGTTCACTACTGCAAGCTTTCAATCTTCAATGTGAGGAGAAATCTCATTGTCGTTGCCAATATCAATGTCCAAGTCCACGGGCTCGAGTAAACTCCAATGCAGAAGTCACAGTGCACCACAGCCGCCACTGATGACCTTTATAACATGTCCAGCCGGAAACGTTTTTTTGTTTTGTTGACCACTCAGAACTGCATTTCCGCCCGCCTGCATAAGCCATTGTATTCCCAACAAGTTGTGACTTTGATTTATCCATCCAGAAATACCATCTCTCTCAAATATACCCGTAAAAGGCACTTTTATCGACGTATTTCCCTGCGGACCGCCGTTCCTAAGTTGCGTGATCACCAAAAGAATGGTATCATGCGACGTAAAAGGAAGTGCACTCCCGCTATTTCCGGCAATCCTAAAATAACTTTAGTGGATTTGACATATCCCAAGGCCAGGATTAGGAGTCTCCTTCTCATATCCCATCATTTTCTCTTGCTTGGACACAATCTATTCCTCGGAGGTCACAGTTTTCCTCGAAGAAGAACTGTTCGTTTCTCCAAAACAGTTAATGTCAGCGGAAAAAATCGTTCCGATTATTTTTTCGCTCCAAATGGATGCTACTGCTTATATATACAGAAGCAGCAAGCAAATGTAAAAACAACAACAAGGAAAACAACAAAAACTTTTATTTCACTCCAGATCAACAAATAATTTACTACAAAATCAAAACGTGACCAGCTCCCAGTTGGCTTGCACCGGTTGTCCAGAGGTCATAGGTCCAAACACCGTTTAAACCTGAAGTTGTTCAGGCGTTAATATCATTACAGCTGCTTAAGTTGTGTACGTAACAGCGGCGTGATCAGACACGTCTTTGTATTAATAGGCCCTTTGCACGATCCATTCACATGGTACGGAATATATTAAGCCGGGACCCAAATAACACAGTGGGGACTTTCAAAACAAAGGAAAGTCGGGCTGGACTGGCACGAGTTACTTTGTTTTGGAAGTCTCACCGTGCATGTAACTTTCGTCCTAGCATAATTTATTCCGCATCATGTGACCGAATTGTGCAAAGGGCCTATTAGCTTTTGTTATGTGTTCACGAACACGTAGCAAGCACCCCTATCAGTTTTGCTTTTAATTTGTAATATTGTAGTAAATTATTTGTTGATCTGGAGTGAAATAAAAGTTTTTGTTGTTTTCCTTGTTGTTGTTTTTACATTTGCTTGCTGCTTCTGTATATATAAGCAGTAGCATCCATTTGGAGCGAAAAAATAATCGGAACGATTTTTTCCGCTGACATTAACTGTTTTGAGAAACGAACAGTTCTTCTTCGAGGAAAACTGTGACCTCCGAGGAATAGATTGTGTCCAAGCAAGAGAAAATGATGGGATAGAGAAGGAGACTCCTAATCCTGGCCTTGGGATATGTCAAATCCACTAAAGTTATTTTAGGATTGCCGGAAATAGCGGGAGTGCACTTCCTTTTACGTCGCATGATACCATTCTTTTGGTGATCACGCACTTAGGAACGGCGGTCCGCAGGGAAATACGTCGATAAAAGTGCCTTTTACGGGTATATTTGAGAGAGATGGTATTTCTGGATGGATAAATCAAAGTCACAACTTGTTGGGAATACAATGGCTTATGCAGGCGGGCGGAAATGCAGTTCTGAGTGGTCAACAAAAACAACAAAACGTTCCGGCTGGACATGTTATAAAGGTCATCAGTGGCGGCTGTGGTGCACTGTGACTTCTGCAATTGGAGTTTACTCGAGCCCGTGGACTTGGACATTGATATTGGCAACGACAATGAGATTTTCTCCTCACATTGAAGATTGAAAGCTTGCAGTAGTGAACATTAACGAAAGGTGAAAGCATGAACATGATCAATGGAAGATGACACCTCCGCCGGTCTTTGCCGGTTTCCTTTGTTAGAAAAGCAGTCAGAAGAACTGAGTTATCCCTTTCGCTCTGTTCATTGTACTTTGATTCCTGCGGTTTAACATCATTTTTCGCCGCTTACATGGGGGTAATCTTATCGGTGAAATGAAAATTATTTCACTTCAACGTTGTTCTGTTTCTCTGTGAATTCAAAATTATTTCTGCACGGGTTTCTGTCGCTGATCGCTTTGCTCCAAGCTACAGGAGACGGTTTTTTTGTCGCCGTAACAGTATTCACAACTAGGTCAGTTCTACATTCCCATGATCGCCATGCTTTTAGTTGTTTGGTCCCTGTGCCGGCATTCAAAATTATAACATCATAAGGCCTTTTAACGAATGGAGATATTTTACGAATGGTTCCATTGGTGAGGGTTTCTTGACGATTGGTATCTGTTTGTGTATATTGGACATGTATGACAGAGATGTTGCCATTCAATATTCAGCTATCATGGATTTTTTTGACCGAAACATTGGTTCGTCTTCTTTTGTCAAGTAAGAGAAGTCACAAATAGAATCCTAATTAATTCTGGTTTCATTCGCTTTTGCTGAAATTTTAACATGATGAAGCTGGATTGTTAAGGAATGCATTTTACTATTAATGATGTGTGGTAGATATTAACGCTAAAGAGATATATCGCTTCGAAGTCAGAGTTTTGAAAAGATTGTAGTTTTCTCCTAATACGATTTGTTCACTTCAAGTTTTGCGCTAAAAGATATATATTTGTTTTGTTCATCACAGCGTGGTGGCACTTATCTTAAGTGGTGGGTAATTTCTCGTGTCGTTTCAAGGCGGTTAAACACGCTATTGCAGCTAATAGCACTGAGGCCGCGCCGGGCAGTAAGCTACATGCAGTCATCGACTGTCTATTCGTCAGTCAAATGATAATAATGAATTTGGTTGTGGCATATTTATAGACTTGAAAAAGCATTTAATACTGTAAATCATACAATCATATTAAGAGCCAACTTCTCTAGGAAGCGAGAAAGAGTGGACAGTCGTGAAGTTTCGGATTTTTTCATATTTTGCTCAGTTAACCTGTATAGCCCGGGTCTATAGTGAGTTGTTTTCGAAAATATCATTTAAAGCTTCTGAAGCGCTTTAGTTTTTCGAAATCGAGAAAAGTTCGAAGTCCCCATTTTAGCCTCCAGCCACTAGCGAAACTGGCGAAAAATTGTACATTTTTTTTTTTGCTCGTAAAGATCAACGCGATAATATCTATCAACGTACTTTGGATATATGATAATGCATGTCGTCGTGTTTCCAAAGCATTAAATTGATTTGGAAAAGCTCCTTTGTTTTTAATATTTACGGCCGATCCAATTACTCTATCGAAGCTCTTAAATTGTGCAGATTAAATGCTTGTGCTACACTCCACAGCAGTAAAAGGTGTCAAGGAATTATATCAGTTTGCTGTGGCGATAATTTACCTATATCAACTTCAAGTTAACAACTAAGTATTTTTGCAAACCTTAGCCTAGGCACGGTCACTTCAAATATTGGCAAACTTCTTTGTCGTATTCAATTCTTTCAGGTTATCAATTGAATATATGCTCATATCGTTAATAATAAGCGTGGTCTCATAGCTACAAAGGTATTCCTCTCAAAGATCACAAAGATGTCAAAGATATCGAGCTCTAAATCGCTTTACATTGACTGAGACTGGTGTTAAGGCAGGTTTTCTAGTCTTCGCGAACCTCCACTTCAGGCTACAGAAAAATCTGCGACCTTACAGAAAAGCGGAAAAAATGTTTTCTTTTTCTTTTAGAAAACACTGGGGCAAAAAGAAAAGAACTTCAATT
Organism: Platygyra sinensis; assembly: GCA_019787425.1. Lineage (NCBI taxonomy): Eukaryota > Metazoa > Cnidaria > Anthozoa > Scleractinia > Merulinidae > Platygyra > Platygyra sinensis. Next base: position 5,791 of record JAHPZR010041316.1, on the reverse strand, counting down.
CCCTCATTAATTTGGATGATCAAAGTTTAAGCTCTTTTTGGCCGCTTCACCATAATGCCAACAGCTTGAATTGGTTAATTCTGTGTTTCTGTTGAGCTCTGGAAGTACAGTAGGGTGTTTTCTCATAGTTCAGTTTTCATTTGCTCGGAAATTAATTAGTAGGTAGCAATTCTTTTAGTTCAATGTTTTCGCACCAAAAACAAAACCAATTTAATAGGAAACCAAAACCTATTTTTTTAAAATACAATACACTTTTTTTTTTAATAAGAACAAACTTAATAAGAACATTGAGGCTGAAATCGCTAGAAAAATAAGAACAATTTAAGAACAATCTGAGGCTGAAATTTTTTTCAACAAACAAACATCAGTCCGCGACGACAGTGTAAAGCTAATGATTCTTTTCAAAATTCAGGTTCTTTACTATACAGTCTTTCAGATATATATATATATATATATATATATATATATATATATATATATATTATATATATATATATATATATATATATATATATATATCACTCTTAAACTTCATTATCACACTTTTCGTGTGTAAACAGTAACAGATTACATCTATGAGTATGAACAATGAACACTTCATGTACTGTATACATATACTGTTAAGCACAGGTTCTTTGTCCGTCGCTATATGATGCATAACCACATTTGGGGCCATTAGAGAACACAGAATTTTAAGAACAAAATAAGAACATAAGAACAGAATTTTGAGGCTGAAATGGCCGAAAAAATAAGAACATCGAGCCTGAGCTAGATTTTACTGGTTCTTATTAAAAAAAAAGAGTGTATGCAGACAATACCGAGAAACGTTTGCTAAATTTGTGATATTCTAAGTAATGTTGAGTAACAGTACAGTGATGAAACAGCTCGATGCGAAGCGACCAGTGAGAGAAATAACTTGGAAACAGCTCGAAGTGGGACGACCAGTGACAGAAAGAATTTTGATCAGGAATACAAAAACAAACACTTTGGACGGAGGGTTGCACTTGGAGAGTAGCGTTCAGCGAGAGAAATGATGTTATAATTTTGAATGCCGGCACAGGGACCAAACAACTAAAAGCATGGCGATCATGGGAATGTAAGAACTGACCTAGTTGTGAATACTGTTACGGCGACAAAAAAACCGTCTCCTGTAGCTTGGAGCAAAGCGATCAGCGACAGAAACCCGTGCAGAAATAATTTGAATTCACAGAGAAACAGAACAACGTTGAAGTGAAATAATTTTCATTTCACCGATAAGATTACCCCCATGTAAGCGGCGAAAAATGATGTTAAACCGCAGGAATCAAAGTACAATGAACAGAGCGAAAGGGATAACTCAGTTCTTCTGACTGCTTTTCTAACAAAGGAAACCGGCAAAGACCGGCGGAGGTGTCATCTTCCATTGATCATGTTCATGCTTTCACCTTTCGTTAATGTTCACTACTGCAAGCTTTCAATCTTCAATGTGAGGAGAAATCTCATTGTCGTTGCCAATATCAATGTCCAAGTCCACGGGCTCGAGTAAACTCCAATTGCAGAAGTCACAGTGCACCACAGCCGCCACTGATGACCTTTATAACATGTCCAGCCGGAACGTTTTTTTGTTTTTGTTGACCACTCAGAACTGCATTTCCGCCCGCCTGCATAAGCCATTGTATTCCCAACAAGTTGTGACTTTGATTTATCCATCCAGAAATACCATCTCTCTCAAATATACCGTAAAAGGCACTTTTATCGACGTATTTCCCTGCGGACCGCCGTTCCTAAGTTGCGTGATCACCAAAAGAATGGTATCATGCGACGTAAAAGGAAGTGCACTCCCGCTATTTCCGGCAATCCTAAAATAACTTTAGTGGATTTGACATATCCCAAGGCCAGGATTAGGAGTCTCCTTCTCTATCCATCATTTTCTCTTGCTTGGACACAATCTATTCCTCGGAGGTCACAGTTTTCCTCGAAGAAGAACTGTTCGTTTCTCAAAACAGTTAATGTCAGCGGAAAAAATCGTTCCGATTATTTTTTCGCTCCAAATGGATGCTACTGCTTATATATACAGAAGCAGCAAGCAAATGTAAAAACAACAACAAGGAAAACAACAAAAACTTTTATTTCACTCCAGATCAACAAATAATTTACTACAATATTACAAATTAAAAGCAAAACTGATAGGGTGCTTGCTACGTGTTCGTGAACACATAACAAAAGCTAATAGGCCCTTTGCACAATTCGGTCACATGATGCGGAATAAATTATGCTAGGACGAAAGTTACATGCAAGGTGAGACTTCCAAAACAAAGTAACTCGTGCCAGTCCAGCCCGACTTTCCTTTGTTTTGAAAGTCCCACTGTGTTATTTGGGTCCCGGCTTAATATATTCCGTACCATGTGAATGGATCGTGCAAAGGGCCTATTAATACAAAGACGTGTCTGATCACGCCGCTGTTACGTACACAACTTAAGCAGCTGTAATGATATTAACGCCTGAACAACTTCAGGTTTAAACGGTGTTTGGACCTATGACCTCTGGACAACCGGTGCAAGCCAACTGGGAGCTGGTCACGTTTTGATTTTGTAATACACTCACAGATGGTATATGCTTTAAGCATCACCTATCTCATAAGAGCACCCCTTACTACAAATTCAATAAGCGTCCTCTTTCTTGAAGAGCGCCATAGCAAAAGTGACTTTCAAGCATGATATTGACATTGAATAGACAGATTAGAAGAATGACCTCTGAACGTAAAATTAAACATTATCAAAGTTCTTGAGTTAAAGTACCTTTTTTTTTTTTCCATAAAACTACTGTACCATATTGAGATACCTAGAGTCAAAAAGAAACAAGCACCTATCCGTTGTAAACGCCCCTCTTTATAAGCGAGGACTGTACTCTTAATTAAACTACCAAATATGCATAATGCCCATAACGCTAAATAGTAGCATAACGACAACCTTTCTCCCGTCTCTATGAAAGGCAATACTCTGGTAAAGTTGCACACCCTGTGAGAACTTCCCTTCTGATACTGCTCAGAAAAAGAGAAGAAAATCTTGTCTCTCAGGGCAGTTTAACGTGCTAACATTTATCATAACGTTATCTCTTTAATCTGTACACATCTTACCTTAATTATAAAAAGAACGCAGCATTAATTAATGAAAGAAGAAGTGTTTAGATTTTTTGATCACTCCAGAGATGATGTCCCTGTCTTAGGGGTTAGAGATGGTGGGTAGATTCGATTTCGTGTGGATCCCGTAAAGTTACAGCATATCATTCCCTTTAGCTTCTCTCGGAAGTTTTTGTTAACCAGAGCGTACACAAATGGGTTGACAGCGGAATTGAACAATATGAGCATATAAAAAACAGCGTAAGCGAGTTCACTGATGCTGACAGATGTAAAGAAGTCTAAGCTGTGCACAATTACGTCAGGCGTCCAAGAGATTCCAAATATGGCAGTGACAGTTACCCCCATCAATGTGACTCGCTTTCGCACTCTCAAGACGCCCTGTGTTTAGATAGAGACATAAATCCGATTTAGATAATAACAATGAATTGCAAAAGAAAGTCCTGCAAACAGGACATATATCCCTAACAGTGTTACAATGTGCATACAAAGATACGAACAGGCAGTGAAACAGACAGACAGACACGCATGGAAATTTCTTTTACTTTCTAGTTTACTGAGTAGTATTTCTTCTTCCTAATGTTACTAATTCAAATAACAAAGGAATAATTAGAACAGAGCCGACAAATTGACCTAAATTAATTTGAGAATGGTGTTGAAATCTGAAGTCTGCAAACAGGGTATAAATCCCTAACAGTGTCACAAGGACAATGCTATGTGCATACAAAGATACAAACAGGCAGTGAGACAGACAGACAGACAGACAGACTGACAGACGGACAGACGGACAGACGGACAGACGGACAGACGGACAGACGGACAGACGGACAGACGGACAGACGGACAGACGGACAGACGGACAGACGGACAGACGGACAGACGGACAGACGGACAGACGGACAGACGGACAGACAGACAAGCATTTCTGCTACCTAATGTTACTAATTCAAATAATAAAAGAACAATTAGAACAAAGCCGACAATTTTTGTTTCAAATAATTTGAGAATGGTGTTCAAATCTGTAACAGCGCGATATTGATTTGGACGTGCGGTACTGGACTAGGAGCCTTTTAACTGAAGTAGTCTTCAGTAGCTGATATTTTTGGCAGGGTGAAAATATTTGCTGGATCACAGGTAGTCCAGGCCCTGAACTCTCCTTTCTTCTCACACCATATAGGGGCTGAACCCGGGCGGGCGAAAGAAGAGTCCAGGATAACTTGCATGCGCATGCTCAGAACGAACCAATCAAAAATTACTAGGTCCCAACCACGCCGCTCACATCAATGTGTCGCGCAATGCCTTTTTCAGCTCGCGCTCTGAAAGAAAACATTTTCTTTGACGTTGATATTGTCGTAAAAAAAACATAAAAACGTAAAAATCGAAATATGGTTTAACGTGGTCTGTACTCTTATCGACAACGAGTACGCGTCATTACCCTTTTCCCAAACTTTTTTTTCGTCTTGCTTCAGTATGTTGAGCGATTTTGCAAAAGGTTTTGAAAGGAAAGTATGACGCGTACAAGTAGCTCATTTGCATAATGCAGCGCGTGCACCTTCAAGTCCGAGTCGGTGTTTTCAATTGACAATGAATCTTGGCAAAGATTTCTTTCGTTATCTTTGATATTGTGATAAAAAACAAATCGAATGTGGTTTAGCGTGGAACTGGTGCATGAATTCCACTGATTTGGAATTAATTGACATGTTTTTAATCAATCTGAATGCAAAAATTGTTGCTTGTATATTATCATTCAGAAAATCGCGCCACAAGCCAAATCTGGAAAATACTTCCAAATATGGTTTTCCCCCCGACTTGGGGGGAAAAATGGCGGCGTTCTGAGCATGCGCATGCAAGTTATCCTGGACTCTTTTTTTGCCCGCCCGGGTTCAGCCCTTATATGGGGCGGGAAGAAAGGAGAGTCCAGGGACTGGACTAGATCACAGGTTAAACAAGCCTTTTAAGAATTAACAGTATTTATTAACGCAAAGAAATTTTAATAAAACAGAAAGAACGAAATCTGTTTGCAAAGTAACCGCATGATAATGGAGTTCGGGGCACCAGAATATGATTGAATAAATTTAGGTGAATTGGTGGTTTTTACGTCACGCAATTAAGCTTAAATTTCACGCAATTGAAAAATAAAATAGCTTACCATTCAATAAATTGAGTCAAGAAATTGACATATCGTAGAAGAGTAATAAATGAAAAACGTGCCAAAGTTTCGGGGATGTGCGATATTCCGAACTCGAATTATTCGGCAAAGGGTATCACTGAAAATTATAGTGTTTAGTATGGAGACGCCATGTTGGAGCCCCTCTGAGGGACTCCAACATGGCAGCCGGAAACAAGTGGAAACATCTGGAGTTTACTTTGGCTCTCTCAAAACGTTTCTTCTCCCTATCAAACTTAAAAACATTCGCCTAGGCACTTCTCTCAACATATTGGTTACTCAGAACTCGAAAACATTAAGGCGAATCGATATTTTCGTGCACGTAACAGTTACCCAGAAACAATGCCGATGTCACGCATTGTGAAAAAGCTCAGTGTTTTATTTCCAAAACAATATTTTTTAATTTTAGTTTTTTCTGACGTCACGTGAAAACCAAGAATAGAAGTTTCAATCATGAACATTCACTTGAATGCTTCAGTTTTTATTCTCAATGAACGAAGAAAAATGTT
>JAHPZR010041314.1:10000-17557 GCA_019787425.1 Platygyra sinensis | reverse complement strand
ATATCATCACATGATGGTTACCTTTCACGTAAAGAGATTTGTGAAGGCTCCGATGTTGTTTTTGCTGGTAAAACTTCTGAAATATTACTTCATCTGTTGCTCATTGGTGGTTTCCGTTATCCAAATATCCTATAATATTGACGAAAATCTATTGACTGAAACTTCACACTAGACGCGCCAGCTGCCATTAAAGGTTCTTAAAACAGAATAATTTACTTGTACTACTTGCTAAGTTCAAGGCAGAATGAATTCAACTGGTTAGATATGCAAAACTTGAAACATTCACTGTTTAACATAGCTAGACCTACAAAACAAACGCCTACGTAATGGAACGTATTCCGACGGCGTAGGGCGGCGTCTTGGATACACGCCAGCTACACGACAGGATTTCGCCTTGTGAAAAAGCAATACGTTACCTTCCTGTGAACTACGTTTTTTATACAACAAATACCGTGCGAGCTTGTTTCTTGCTCTCGGTGTTTTTGCTTTGCTTGCCACCACTCCTTTCCACCATTTTCATCAACATCCTCTTGTTAGAGTCTCTACCCTAAATGCGAAAGTGTTGCAACTGGACAGTATTCTTACCACCGGTCACCTTGTGTACTCTCATTACATGTCCGAGTGATAGGAGTTTTCCCTAGATTTATTTAGTGTAGGTGTTCACAGCGAACGTCGTTGGCAGGAAAACGACGATTCCGGGTGATAGCTCCCGAAATATAAGCGCTCGTAATCGTGCTCCGTGCAAACTCTCACCCTTTGGTGTGCAACCTGGACACACAGATTTTCGTTACGTTTCTTCAGCCCTGAACCAACAAAAGTTCACAAACACAAAGCATATTTCACAGGACCTGATCTTCTACCGCAACTTGCGTTGATCAGTGTCCACATTCGGGGAGTGTTCAAATTCAAGATGCTTATTAATCATACTTCTCAAGTGATATGCAAAATTGATTTTTGGGGGTCGACGATTACACGTAAGATTACACCATCTCTGAATCCTATACGCAGCGTCCCGGGACCATTAAAGCAGCTCAGAAAACATGTGCACACTTCCTAGTATGTTTTTTCACTAAGTGAGTGCTGCCGGGGGCAACGAAGCACGCCTAGAAGGCTTGCTTATCACTGAAAGAGTGATGAACTCCCCCACTCTCCCCCTCCCCAGTACATCGTAAACATTGTGACTGGATTAGTGTTTCTTATGGGGATCGTGGTACTGTATAATCGCCTTTGCTGGTGTTGTCTTTAATTAACCAGGTCTATGTTATTTCTCCTTGACTCATGCAAAAGGTAATTCTAAACTTAACCCATGCACATACCAGGGCCGTACATAGCGGGGGGGGGTGGGGTGGGGGGGGGAGGGGCAGGGGGGGCAGTTGCCCCCGCCAGGAAAACTAATAGGGGTGAAAACAAAACGTCCGACTAGAAACCCTGTCTGTATACGGGAGATCCCTGTGAAGGTTTGTGGAGTTTGCCCCCGCAGACAAAAAATCCTAGGTACGGCCCTGCATACTACCGAAACAGGTAGACCGCGAATTCAAAGAACAACCGTGGCGGCTGACTTTGGCGGCAAACGTCTACGATTTTGGTCACGTGGCTTTGTTTCTCACGAGAAAAAGGTGAACGCATGTGGTCACATCCAGTGCGTGATTTAACAATGACGTATTCTGTAAACTGCAAATGGCGAACTGTACGGGTCTACAAATGATCCCAGGACCGCAAATGATCCCGGACCGCAAATGATCCCCAAATTGGACCGCAAATGATCCCGGACCGGAAATGATCGCCATATTGGACCGCAAATGATCCCGATCAAAAAGTAAGGAATGGCATGGATTTATGTCCGAGGAAGGTGATAACACATAAAAACTAAAAAAACATGTCATAACATTTAAAAAAAATATTCCATAGTTGCTGCTTTGTTCTTGGAAGGGTATAGATCGTTTTCACTGTCACGCAATAAAAAAAATAATAATAAAAAAATCGAAAACCAGCCAATGGAAAAAGCTAAGAAAATGTGATGTATGTTATAGAAGATAACTATTAATATACGACACTTCTCCAAGTTTTGGGCCTGTGCTGTCCCTAAACTTCAGATATTCGTCGTAAATGTTTCCCAGAAATTTACAGGGCCCAGTATGAAAACGCCATGTTCGTGGACAACCGTGTACAGCAACATGGCGGCCGGAATATAGCGTAAACATCTGGACCTTACTTTGGCTATTTGGGCGTCTGGTTGTCAGTACCAAACAAACAAGCATTTACATGAGCACTTTTCCTAATGCTCTAACTTCTAAAAAGGCGCAAAATCATAAGATAAGGATATCTTTTTTAACAAAATCGATCGTAGCCTTGTGTCACGCAACTTTCAAAATGCTCTAGTTTCCAAACGAAGCACGCTAATTGTAAACGGGTATAAATATACCGCCTCTTATGCCTGATGGGATAAAAACACGTCATGTGAAAACGATCTATTGACTTAGAAGTCTAAGAAATACACATACTCGTAAACATTGTCGAAACCCCGGTAGCAATAGTAGTCAAGCACCTAACAAACAGCTAATTGTCAAAACGAAGCGCAAGCCTTGGCCTTGTTTGGTCATGAAGCTGAACTTCATAACTATAACTTGGAATTTTGGCTTCTTAGAATACTCAAGTAGTCATTCCGAGGAATTAAAGCAAAAAAAACGACCAAGAAAAAATTACAAAATAAATTTGTTCAAATTTCCAGTGCTACACACCAGGTGTTTTACAGTATGATGAAGTGTTGTAGCTTTGGAAGTCTACTCAGGTGACAGCGTCATCTGTCACAGTTCTTCATGGTTAGATTTTAGTTTAAAACTTAAGACGAGTGGCGTTAAGGGCTGATAAAATGTTATTTAACTATAACACCGAAATATCAGTTTTTAACAAAAGAGAATATGTAGTGTATGTTGCACTGATCATAATTTTATTTAGAATTGCAAAGAAATGCAAGCCAAGCCGTGTTTTGATGATTGATTGAGTGGTGCATTTCATAACATCGTAGTTAGCAACAAAATTTAGTCGAAAGTATTAAAAACAAGCAAGTTGTGAGCCATTATAATTATAAGATGGCTTAAATAAAAATATCGGTTTTCACGTACGCCAATTCCCTATCCACCCTATTCCAAAATCCATGCCATTCCTTATTTTTTGATCGGGATCATTTGCGGTCCAATATGGCGATCATTTCCGGTCCGGGATCATTTGCGGTCCAATTTGGGGATCATTTGCGGTCCGGGATCATTTGCGGTCCTGGGATCATTTGCGGAACCGTACAACCTAATTCGCGGGAAATCCAAACATGAAAGCTTAGAGGAGCATTTTAGACTCCATCATTGCGGAATGTAAACGAAAACTTTCAGTTGAAGTATTTGGGGCTTCCACGAAAATGGTTGACTCCGAAACTCCGAAGTGCGAACAACAAGCTGTTACGGCGAAGTCAAGGAGAAAGGAATGTGACCACGTGCGTTCAGCTTTTCGATTTGACAAATAAAGCCACGTGACCGAAATCGTTAACGTTTGGCGCCACAATCAACTGTCACTCTTGTCTTTGAATTCGCGGTCTACCTGTTTCGGCAGTAAATCAATTTATATGTGGTTTCTTTATTAGAAATAAAATGCACTACACGTAGCCTGTGTCACAGCCGTTAGGTGCTGTGTCAAAGTCTTAAAAGCCATTAAGACAAAATCTAGTATCTTTTTTTCGGACTAAACCTTCCACCATTGTCTCTCTTCAGTCTATCAGTTGCGAATTCTCACTGTATCTCTGAGCCGCACTGAGGTCTCAGATGTTAACCTCGAGTGTAACGTGAACGTAGCCAACCTTTTTCAAAGTTTGATTGAAAAAAACCAACAGGAAATGAATGCTACCGTATCTTACTAATAAACTCTATAGATACAAGCAAACGAAAGGATGCCGTATTCATGCTATAGTTACCCTGACGGGGACGCCATCGCTTCCTTCTCAAGCTTGATAATTTTCCGCTCCAGTCGCGCCAAATTGTCCGGTAGCTCTCTCAATAATTGCATGAACTGGGTGTTGGAAGAAAGTAATCCACTTTGATTCGTCATTTCAAGCGATTCTCTGCGACTTTCAGACTCGAGCCCGGCGACTTTCTGCTCAATCCTGCCATGTTATCGTCGTTCAAAACCCAACTAGAGCTACAAATCCCAGTATTCCCAGAAAATACACTTCCGCTTTCGCTTTCGCGGAAAACCGGAAGTTGTCACGCTTTTGCACAGACAGACGTACACACGCATCTAAGAAAATTACGAGTGCTTTCAGAAAAGTTTCCACTGTTGGCTTATAAGATTACGCTTGTGAATTTCTTCTTCTAAACGAACAACATTAGTTAAACGTTTCGTATATAAAAGAGATGTTGACACAATCTAACCAGAGGCGTCTACATTTATCTTTGACCGTCATTGGTTTATAATGTATTTCCGGGAAATTTCCCTTCTCTTTGTTTGCTTAAGAGATCAATGCTTCCTTGCTCAAGCTGTTCGTCTCACAAACGAAAGAAACCATCCAAGCCAGAATGGCGTCGCCGCTAACAGGTAACCTTCAGCATTTTAACCGTAATTTGTGATCGAGTGCGGGTTTCAGAACTCTCTCAGTTGACAATTAAATGATTATCTTCTTGGGTTTACTTCGATTTGAATAGACTAGCTGTTTGTTGATGCGAAGAAAATTGTCAGGCTACATTTTATGGATCGTTCCCGGTGGTCTGTATCATCAGTTAAATTAATCGATGTCGGGCATTTTCATCGGCGATGGTCGTGCATCATATTCGACTGTGAAGCTAATGTTTAGTGTCTCAAGTATTTTATTTGCTGTTTGCACCGTGTTTGATGGTTTTCTACCGCGGTATAAAACTGTTTGCTTAACTTCACATCACAAACAGTAATTCCTTCAATAGTAAGTTTATCAGTATATATGAGATGAAACAATCGCATTTGACTATGAAATGGAAGAAAAAGAAATATTGTTATATTAATTTATACTCGGTATTACTTCGCACTCGAGAGTCCAAAGGTGAATGGAAGGGAATTTCCAAGAATTGCCTACAATACATGGCAAATGGCTGTTTACTCTTGTTAGTGGCTTCCTTTGGGTTTGTTTCCCTGACTGGAAAATTTCCAAGACAAACGGAAGTCCAACAACTGGAATTTTCAAACTGGAAATGTAAACAATTTCCAGTCTTAATGTTAAAAAAGTTGCATACGTAAATTGCCACTTCATATTACTCCCCTCCTTCCCCCGCCCCCCCACCCCCCCGCGCCAACACCCACGCGCCCGCTATAGCTCACCGTATCAGACCCATCTAAAACGTATATCCAGTTGTAACCCCGGCAAGTTAGAGATCGCATGCAAGGCTGTTGCCTAACAATATGTCAGGAGCCCAGAAGGGTAAAAGCCAAAAAGTTAGGAGCCCAGAAAGGTAAAAGCCAAAAAAGTTAGGAGCCCAACAGGAAATGTTTTGGGAGCTGCTGCAATAATTTAGGAGCCCAAAGACTTTCTTGGGTGCCCCAGGTTGCCGGGCTCCTGTTAGGCAGCAGCCTTGGCATATCGAAACAACAAATAGAGCTTCATTAGTTTGCTATCGGCGGGTTCTCAAAATTCCCAACGAAAAACGCGGAGACCATGAATTAGGCCCTGTTTACAAGCAGGTAGGGTAACCCTAGTGCTAGGGTTTACCCTAGCAAGAGGGTTACCCTGGCACTTGCACATTTCTTATTTTCAACGACGCATTTACAAGGCAGCTAGGGTTACCCTAGCGACAGGGTAACCCTAGCTGACTGCTAGGCTTACCCTGGCGCTAGGGTAACCCTAGCGCCTTGTAAATGCTCTGCTAGGGATAACTCGCCTACTCGGGACAACTCTATTTTGGCTCCAAAAAGCAAAATATGATCACAATACCGACAAAATCAGCGAATTATGACCCAGAAAACATCAAGTTCTTTCCCAGTTTGTCATATTTTTGCTTTGGAAATAAATTATTTCCAGTTTTGTTATCTGTTCGTGCTTTACTTGCAAGGTCGCCGAAGCGTAACAAGCGTAAAGTTGTCTCAGGCAGTAGGGTTACCCTACCTGTAAATTTTGCTTGTAAACCCGGGCTATCTTTTAACCCTCTTGCTAGGGTTACCCTGGCAGTAGGGTTACCCTACCTCATTGTAAACAGGGCCTTAGAAACTAGTGTGGAGTTCATTGAATACATTGAGTGTCAAAACCAAAAGCGCGGGAAAATGTATGCCAGCGGGTCACGATTGGTTTCGGTTTTACTTCTGATTTGTTAAACCAATCACAAAGATTCCAAGTGGTCTTCTGCAGTAAAGTGTCAGTAAAGCTTTTTCTGCTTTCTGCAGCACAAAGCGACTATGTGATAATGCTATGTCCTTTGAATGGGATGTTAGCTTAAGTAGACTGCCCACAGTCCTCACCACTTGGTGCAGAGATTTACTGTGAAATTTGGCTTTGTCATATGTATAGATAATTTTTTGCTGTTTTCTGTAGATCTAAAAGACTCGCTTCTTCATCGTGGAAAGTCTTTCCTTGCTATTGTGGCTATCGACTTTGGCACAACTTATAGCGGTTTCGCCTTCTCGTTCAACAAGGAACAAGGTGATGACTCGATTTTTATGAACAGAGACTGGGTGAATGAACAAGGCCATGGAACAAGCAAGACACCCACATGCCTGCTACTTAAACCTGACCAGACATTCGACTCGTTTGGATATAAAGCTGTAGAGAAGTACACAAGTCTGAAGAGCCTCTCTGAAGAAAAAGAATACTTCTTTTTTCAGCATTTTAAGATGTGTTTACACAATGACGAGGTACAGTCTTAAGTAGTTGCCACTCCCTTAGTAGTAAGAGATATTTATTTCCCCTGTAGATTACATCTGATTGGCTCCCTCGTCGTTGATTATGATTATCTAAATCTTAAAGTTACATTCTGTTGCAACCATCAGGCAAAAAAATAGAATAAGGTGGTTCCATCAACAAGCAGACTCTACTTTTTCCTTTCATAGATTGAATAATTACCCATGGCAAGTTCTACCCAGCATTTCGTAAGTTTTTCCTCAGAAGAATTTCCTTCTGTAAAGAAATGGAGAGTGAGAATGACCGCGGGCCTAAGGGCCCGAACCAGGACAACTCGACCAGGGGTCTAAAAGGGACACCATAAGGCCAGAGTCTTCCCAAATCATGATTAGATATTGACTTCAATGCGTTCTTTCTTGATAATGCTGATAGAGCTTGAACTTGGAAACAAAGATTCAAGCGGCCAATGGAAAATATCTGCAGGCTAAATCAGTGTTTGCACATTCCATCAAGTTTCTTAAAGACGAAGCTGTCAAAGTAATTCAGCAAGAGACTGGAGATGATGGATATAGTGTACATGATATCCAGTGGGTTTTAACTGTTCCCGCCATATGGACTCCAAGAGCAAAGCAGTTCATGAGAGAAGCAGCTTATGAGGTATGTCACCTCAAAGAAATCGAGAGCGAATAATCTAATTGTTTTAGTAGAATTCTAAC
>JAHPZR010041314.1:0-7500 GCA_019787425.1 Platygyra sinensis | reverse complement strand
TACTGTCAGATTCAATAATGTCATGGCGACGTTTCGCGCTGTGCAAAGACAAATTCGGACTCTGTTGACTTACACTGTTTAAATTTGAATGTTCCTCCTTGAATGTTGCTGGCTTTCTGATGTTAAATTTACTTCCTCGGTTTCTTGAATGGCCATTGTTTCTCAAACTGAAGTTCTAGCGCTCAAGATATTTGTTAGATATATTCCACTGCTGTTTTTCCGAAAGTGAAGTAAAACGGGAACCGAAGCCATGTTATCGAGACACAAACTTCAAGCGGACGCTGATTTCAAGCCCGCGCTTCTCGGAAGCCTTTAGAGTGCTTAACTCTGATTGGCTTAGTGATTCTATCATGAACGGTGATTGGTTATATTTTTCACATGTGAAGAACGCTATACGCAAACCTGATTGGACGTATCGCTTTTTTCACAGGTGAAATATAGCACATATAGAATTCTATTTGCAAGGTTTATTGCCTAAAATTCTCGCTATATATACAATAAAAGGGGATACTGCACACTTTGACTGACAACTCAGTTTTTTGGACAAAAAAAATTCAAACCTAGAGTTGATTCTGACAAAGCAAATTGTTGTTTTTAGGTGGCACGCTAGATGTAACGGTACATGAAAAGCAAGATGACGGTACCATAAAGGAAATTTACAAAGTAACCGGCGGGGCTTATGGTGGCATAAAGGTGAATCATCAGTTCGAGGGTCTGTTGAACCAAGTCTTTGGTGATCAAAAGCTCTATGATTACCGAGGACAGTTCCCCTCTGATTGGCTTAAACTGATGAATGATTTCGAAGCAAAGAAACGAGGCGTCCGGGCCATTCAAGACAAAGAAACAAGAATCCGCTTGCCACGTAGTTTTGTCTCCTGGATCAACGATTATTTAACAGCGGCGTTGAGACGCTATGGAGCAGGCGAAATCAAAATACTCCACGAAGAGTATCTGTGCTTGAGTTCAAGAGTTATGGTGAAGCTTTTTGAGCCTGTTTTGGAAGCAATGAAAGATCATTTAAAAGAACTTCTCAGTAAGCCACAGCTTTCAAAAGTCAAAGTGATGCTACTGGTTGGAGGATTCGCTGATTCTCTTCTTCTCCAGGGCGAAATCAAGAGAGTGTTTTCCACACAGTGTCGTGTGGTTGTGCCTCCTGATGCAAGTATAGCCGTGGTCCAGGGTGCTGTTCTGTTCGGCAAAAGGCCAGAGACGATAACCCAACGAGTCCTGAGCAAGACTTATGGAGCTGACTGCTGTCGAGATTTCATCAAGGGAGTCCATCCGGAAGGAAAGAAGTTCGTGGTAAATGGTAAAGAGATGTGTAGTGATGTGTTCAACAGCTTTGTAAAAGAAAATGAAGTCGTTAAACTGGGACAGAGGATTACCAGTATGTATCGACCACTGTACCCAGACGAAAAGCAAATCAAATATTCCTTCTACGCTGCGAGCAATCCCAGTGCAATGTTGGTTACCGATACTGGTGTCAAGAGGATTGGAAGTGTTGTGGTGCAATCCCCTGAAACTTGGCGAGGCATGGATAGAGAATTAGAAGTCAGCATGTATTTTGGTGGAACAGAAATAACAGCAACTGCCAGAGATATCTCAAGTGGAAATACAGCAGAAACAACTCTGGACTTCTTTCACGTTAAGTAACAATGATCTGATTGCCACCAGTAACTTGGTGTAAGTAATATCTCAAATTTATTGCTCGACTAATTTTATTAGCTTTTAAACGCTGGCTAAAATTTAGTTATTTCCGACAACATGGCATTACAAATTTTCACGTCTCATCATAGTATGAAAGAAACATACAAATCTTATTGTGATAGTCACGACTCGAACGACTAAGAGGCATAATACTACTATTTTGATAAGATCATTACAAGAGATTCGATATTTACATTAACGAAATATTTACATTGCTACAGTTAAGCTGCCTACTAAAGGAGACGAAGAGAGAAAGATGTCGTTATTTCAACCTTCTGACTGACTGTGCGGAAAAGCGTTAATTACTTAGCCAGCATACTGACTGTTGTGCAGGTTTTTAAAGTTCACTAGTGGAACCGATCCGAACCTCTTCCTATGTCGGTAACCGACATTTTAGTTTTCAACAGCAGAGAAGATCTACGTTGGCCAAGTTTGCAAACATGGTTTTGACCTCGTCGTGTCTGAAAAGAGGTTTGAGAATGACAGAAACTAAGTTGTTAAACAATTGTATGTAGTGCCGCCGGGGGATCAGTACATCTTTATCAGATCCAGATATCCTTCCACGCTCATTCGTGTTCCAGGTGCCGTGCTTGTCGGACTGATACTTATTCTACTGTGTGCGGGAATTATAACTGCGCCTATTAGACTTGAACCTGTAAAGAACCGGAAAAAACAGGTTAACATAACGATTCATCAGGCCCATAGTTTGAAAGGCCGCTACTAGGATATGCTTTAATAGTACAAATAATAAAAGTAAAATAAATTACAGCACTAAACACACACAGTAGGTCTGCGCCTTCTGGTCTCACTAAACAATCCAACACTTTCAGAATTCCAGTCCAAGGCTTGTGCGTGCAAAGCATCATTAAGCCCGGCAATCACTGGGCCGAGAAATGTATACACGTACTATCGATATTTATTGTTTCAACACAATCAACATCAACCAAATGGACGGATTTGGCTAACGTGTTTACATCCTCGTTGGAACCCGATTCAGATCATATGATGATTTATTTGGGAGGTTACAATTGTTCTGTTTTCGCATACTCCTTGCAATCAGTTGCGTGGGCATATTTCACCATAGTATCCTTCCAAATGAATCACCACGTGATCTGAATTGGATGACAACAAGTGTGTAAACACGTTACCTGATTCCATGTATAGGACATTTCAGAGTTACATTTTGCCTCCGTGTAAAAGAGTCTCTGTGCAAAACTATTCATAGAAAATGTGTCCCCACTACAATTTCATTTCATGTACATCAAAACCCTTTTTCGTATGTAAGGTTTTGCACAGGACTCGTTTTGAAACTGAGGCACAAGGTAACTCGGACATGACCTATTTGTAATTTTATTTACCAGGTCTCCAAGGTGTAGCTCCGTCCCCTTTTAATCTGCCCGCGGGAGGCTGGTATTTAGGAGCAGAGGAAATGACACTTATCCTGTGATGACTTGGTGACTTACCGGAACTGTTAAACTGCGAATGAATTACAAAACGATCACAAAGTAACAAACGAATGGCTTCACTTGCCATATCTAAACAACTGTATAGATGACTAGATCTTTGTCATGTTATTTTAGATTTGATGTAGCCCAGGTAATCAAATCCACTGATATCTCTGGAAAGATGACCTTTAACTTTGAAAAATGAGCAAGATTGAAAATCATGTCTTTACAGATAGCGAAGATATAGTTCCGCAAACTCCGGGTATTTTACTCAACAAGCGTATTTACCGAATGTTCTAGCCTTCGTCTTTCGTTTAAACTTGTGCAAGAGAACCAGTGCGACCAAGAGCCAGACACTTTTCTCTTAATGTACCCCTCCCTCTCCACCCAGGAGTTTAACCGACCTACAAGCGATTTGTTTGGATAACCTGACAAAATGCTGGGGGAGGAGTAGCGGGACTTCTAGTCGCTCCGTGGAATGTGGAAACCGGGATAAGATACAGCAAAGTAGGCAAGCTGTCTGAGTGCTGCCACTACTATTTTATAAACTACAACAAATGGTGTCATACCAGAGCTACGGGTTCTTCGTCTATAGTGACTTGCAAAGAAGGCGGTGTTGAAGTC
The DNA here is from genome assembly GCA_019787425.1 of Platygyra sinensis. Lineage (NCBI taxonomy): Eukaryota > Metazoa > Cnidaria > Anthozoa > Scleractinia > Merulinidae > Platygyra > Platygyra sinensis. The sequence continues at coordinate 3,724 of JAHPZR010041314.1, read as the reverse complement.
TTTTTAGAAAACGCACCGATTGATACCCTAAGAAGAACGTCATAAAAAAAAGATCATAGGCCTATGGATAACGTGGAATTAATAGGGAAGTGTTCGCCTGAGGTAGATCACTAACAAAAAGCAATCAATAGATGTAAGTCATGATCTATATCTCGAGTGAGTACATCGAGGAACAAAAAACGGATTCTAATGCAGTAGAACCTATTTTAAACAGCCAGAATGTCAGGAATTACGTTAATAAATGGTAAAACAGTCAATTCTTCAAGTGGTCCATATTATAGAGACCACAGTGAAACTCTGTTAATCAGGTCACTTACGGACCACAAAAATCTGGCCTTATTAATGCTTGGCCGTATTAAAGAGGTTCTTTAAATAAGAAAGTAACTGACTGAGGCTTGAGCCAGACGAGAGTAAAGTGGATGTAATAACAAGATGGCCATAAGGCGGGGTTCCACTGTACTTCATGAGGATAAAATCACTACACAGTTCAAAACTGTCTGTGGCCCCTCAATATCAATCAAGGTAGCTGTGAGCCACTGAACTTTTAAAATAAATTATGAAAGGGTGTTATGACGCATTGCTCATACATACATTACTTTATTTACCCTCGGATTTTAGAGTAACTTATGCAGCTAATATCTCCGAGCATTTAACCATCATATGAAAGACTGTCTGTGCCTTTGTTCGGGACAGGATAAAATGGCCGTAACAAAGACGTGACCGGGGTTCCACCACGTGACCGGGGTTCCACCGTACAGTGATACATACTGCACAGACCACGTGTTCTGTGATCCAAACGTCATTACAGACACTAACAAACCAAACCGTTTCGCATGTTAACACTTTAGTTATCGAGGAGTTAGTTATCTTTAACTATCTAGGACCCTGTCTAATACCCGGAATCTCCACTAGTGTTGGGTAGCGTTTGACGTAACCGGCTCTACTTGTATTCAGTTGGAAGTTTTCTAAGGTAGTGCCAGAGGTATTCCATTAAGCCAGGTTTTACACTAATTGTACTAACGTGACAATAAAATTCCGAAAAAGGATTGACAAAAACTCACCAGTAACACCCTCCTGCCGTCACCACAACATACGGTTTGCCTTTCTCGTACACCAAGGTCCGTGACTCATTGTTGTGTACCTGTGACGTGAAACTGATATCATCTGTCTGTTGGTCTGATACACAGGAATGTGCCTTGGGATACAAATTGGAGACGCCACTCCAACGCCATCTAACAATCAACCATTATGCATCAATGAAAACTTGGTACACTATTTTCTTGTGTAATTAACTAGCTCACTGCAGAACACACTGATATTGCTTTGCTTTTCCCTGTCATCACCCGCGCTGGTAGCGTCGATAATGCTTTGCGTCGTTTGGAGTTTAGATTTGGCTTAAGCAGTCGGTGAGGCGCGCTGGTGTTATCGTTAGTTTTAAGTTTCAAGTTTTAGTTTATTCACACTTATTCAAGCTTAATATTAATTTACAAGAATAGAAAAGAAAAAGATAAAAAACAAAGCAAAGCTAGCTTACATGTACAGTAGGCATTTATTTGAAATAGTGTGTAGTCGCCAAAGGAGCAGAGCTTTCGAGTTGGCCACTACCACTGCGTTCGTCTTCGGATCGAGCGGTTCGGGTTCATTCGCTGCATGCTACAGAAACCAGGATAAACTCCGGCCTGACGGGCCACTTGGCTCGTATGCAGACTAAACTTTTCCTAATTTTACAAAACCCCTGTCTCTTGAAGCACCAGTAACAAAGATGCGCTGACTAGACGTTGAATGAGCCGAGTTAGTCCAAGAGTATTTTTCACTTCAAAAGGAGAGAATCCAAAACTAACCTCCATCCCCTAGAAATGTCCCCACTCTAAAAACAACGGTCCCTTCCAATTGAAAGTAATCAGTAATATCTGATAGAGATTGTCCGAGAAGCATGTTTCTGTGACTTATCTGTGGTTTGTTATGTTACAGTGTTGTTATGGTTACAATACCTTCCGTGAAGTTGGACTTTCTGACTCATGGCCTCAGTGCGTTTGTCTAGAGTAGCATAAGAGTGGTGTACAGATGTGTTGATTTCAGACTGAAAAAGAGAAAGAAAAAACGGGAGTTATATTAATTAAATCAAATTACTGTACGTCAAACGAGAACTGGAACCAATTAGACCATTTAGCATGTTCTCCTGCAGATGCAAAGGTCGTCTTATAATCAGCTCCCATTTGAGAACAGTTGGTCGACTTTTGATGTTCTTTACAAATCCAAGGTTAATTCAAAAAGTTATAATAGTGACAAACATTAGACATAAAATCTTATTTAGCATTGATTTTTAGGTTGTCATTTGTCCGTTTTCTGCTTAGCTTTAGTTTCGGTTGAGAAGATATATCAGTGACTCAAGACAGTGCTAGACGCATTTTCAAACTTGCACCTGTAAATTTACCAAAAATACTCCGCTCCTCTTCGTCTTTTCATCTCTCTTCTCAGTGTTTGGAATGTGGTCATACACGATCTCTCCATGTTTCATATATTGCCGGTCAAACAATGTGTGCCGTCTAGCTCTTGTGACATGAAAGCGCATTGGTAAAGGTTTGTACTGGAGTGCTGGAAGTATCCCCCAAGTAGTAAGGGGGGGCGGTATTTTATCAACCAATCAGCGCGCCGTATTTTTTGAATGGACCAATCAGCGCGCAGGAAAGATACCACGTGACCCAAACAAAATGGCGTCCAAGCCGAGAGGCGCCTGGGGCCGAGTGTTGGGGTCGAGTCCCGCGCGGCCAACCTGGGAGCGAGGCAGACCGGAAGTGACGTCATCGGAAATGACCACAGACACCGTGTGACAAGAAATAACAGCTTTATTGACCATTTCATACAAGATCCATTAAGGTTGCAACGTTCTCGTCATCGAGTTGGGCTGCCTGGGCTTGACTGAGATCTTCGTCGAGGGTGGTGACCTGTTTCTCGTAGCCGTACGGGTACGACAGGAACGTGTCGGGATCAACGACGCGTTTGTCGAAGACCACTCGGTATCGCTTGGTTTCTTCGACCGTTTCCAAGGTTTTGGTGTTGGCGTCTCGCGTGATCTTGTGCGGGTTGTGCACGGGGATGACGCGTGGTTCGTCGAGAGGGGTAGTGACTTCATCGATGACGTTGGCCTTGAGAAGGTCAAAGTTCAATTGGTCTTGCCCACGTGCATTGAGGGTGAACCCGCGCACCTTGCATTCGACTTTACCTTGATGGGTTCGGTATCCGTAATTCTTGGGGCCAGCGGCAGCGAATTCCACGATGTGATCGTCGGGTTTCAATTCGCTGGTGAAGTCGCCGAGATAATCGCCGGTGGGTAGCGTGGGCTCGCCGGGTCGCTGCGAGAAGAGGATGGAATCGGTGTCGAAGTACAACACTTGTTCGGGGCGGAGTCGACTCAATCCTTCTCGGTACAGTTTGAGTCGTGCCCAGCACGTGGTGAAACAGGCCACGAAGATGTTAATGTTGACTTGCACGGTTTCTTCATCCTGGACGCGTTTGTGGACCACCTCGATCATTTCGTCGTTCATGACACGCAGGGTTTGCAGTTCCCGACTGTCGTCGTTCAACAGTTTGTAGAGTCGTTCCGGCGCCGAGATGGCTTCGACTTGACTCTTGTTGCCTTGTTGCCCGTACTTGCCCCAGAAACTGTTGAGCATCATCTTGGCGAGGGAACGTCGACCGGGATTTTTCTGGATCTTGTCAGGTT
>JAHPZR010041313.1:0-15143 GCA_019787425.1 Platygyra sinensis | reverse complement strand
GCTTTGGTTGTCGAGTTTTTGCTCGAAATCTTGCATGCTTTGCACTAAGTTTACGTAAATTGAAACTTGGAAATTCCTTCTCGCCGGATGTTCTTGCACCAAGAAGACCTTTTAGGTAAGTGTTGAACGTTTCAGTCCAACTCGTGTACGTATTGTAAATGCGTCGTATGTCATGTCCTTGTGTTGTAGTCTGAATGGAATCGCAGATATTTTTCGACAAACGAGTCAAATAACCAGCGTGGAACTACTTTGGTTTTTCTTTGTCAATAATCTGTTCGCTGTACCTGGAATCGCTGAAATCAGAGCTTCTATGGTTTATTTGAGCAAATTGACGCCATGTTGCAGAAACGAGAATATTCTCGCTCTGAGGTCTTTCTGCTACAATTTTTAGCAAATTTTTTCCCGTTTTGTATATTTCTTTGAGGGAGAAGAAATAGCTAGATTTCTGGATAGAAAATGCTCTTTTTACGTGGAGCTATTTGAAGGGTGCCTCTCTCTTCAGTACAGATGGAAGTGTTCTGTAAATTCCATGAGCGATATCAGTGCAGAAATGTAACACTTTTTTCCCCTTATTTATTTATCTCTTTCTGCAAAAATGTAGTATGTGTGTCACAAGACGTTCATAGCCCGTTAAGAAATTAAATTCCCCAACCTCGACAAATCTAGAGAACTGAAATAACTAGCTAGATACACGGATTGTACCAGCTCATGGAACACTGAACACACAAAAATAGCTATAATAATAATAATGAAAATAATTCGTATCGGTTTATCTAAGAAGTGATTATCTATTTCGCCTCGGCCATTTGAATTCATTACAATTTAAAATAGTAGCAACTTAATACTCTTAAGTGCTATGAAACATTTAAAACCATTACGGGGAGAGAGGATAAATCTATAACCCTTTTACTAAACAGTGGATGCTAGAGGAAATAGAAGTCAATAATGATGCTATTAAGAACTTAGGACTTGGCGAAACATGCCCCAACATTGCACAAGTAATATTTAATTCTGGAAAAATTAACATGAATGTTATAAAATATAATTAAACCTGGATACTCAAGATACGGTACTATATTAGCACGCATAGAGGCATATAGACGACGTGTGGGTCATAATTTCATTCTTCAGATCGTGACACAAGTTTGTCTTGGACTGACAGGAGTGCAGTTTAAGTCGCTAAGATTGTCTTCTTCTCGTTTCGCACCATTGTCATTTTTCTGTTCGAAATGCTGTCGCTGGCTATCACTGGTTTAAGGCCCGTTTACACAGGCGATTTTTGTCGCGGCAACTCGATGCAATTTTTGTCGCGCTTAAGTTGCAACTCCAAAATCGCACGTGTAAACTATGTAAGATTTTCAGTGCGATTTGTCGCTACGATATCACAGGGGTTTCGAACATGTTTGAAACTTGTTGCAACTTTAGCGCGACAAAAATTGCATCGAGTTGCCGCGACAAAAAATCGCCTGTGTAAACGAGCCTAAATAACGGAGCTTTTGTATTTTTGATCAGTGTTTGACAGTTAGGCTTTGTGCTTGTTTCTCCGTACTTAAACACACAAAATAGAAAATTATTATGTATCATTGAAATGCAACCATTTGCAGGCTTACTTCGCTTCTTCATCACTACATTGTGTCCAATAATATGAAAATTACATGGTTTTTTGAAGAAAAGTTTGCAGCTAATTCGTTTTGTAAAGAGCATCTTTGTGTCGCAGCGTGAACCTGCAAAACAAATTTAGTGACGCAGCAACAGTAGAGCATTCTTTGTCAGAATGAGGCGTCAAAGCCCCTTTCATCCAAATTGCTAGTATGGCCTTGTACATACAAGTAAATGAAAGACAATTGCGAAATACAGTTATAAATGATAAGTTTAAACCTCATAGTTATTTGTGTCAAAGTTGTTTTCTCTCTTGGCTGGCCTGACGAACAATATATTTGTTTATATCTACTTGAAAGCAAAATCGGTTACATGGCGCTGAAAACGTCAGAACAAGCACTGTCCTTCGATGCGGGCTTCTTAGCTAAATCGATGTTCAATTTAGATAAGAAGCCCGGATTGAAGTATAATGCTTGTTGGGTGGTTTCCAGGGCCAATATGTCACCGATTTTGCATTTAAGTAGATATAACCAGGCATATTGGTTGTTGAAGACCATTGTATGATGTGCTTTTATTCTCGAGTTGATCTTTTCCTCGAAAAGCCTTCGTCTCTTATATAAACTCAAGAAACGACTGCACGTCAATTTTAGGCGTCTCGATGATGGTGGTTATACGGTGCGTAAAACGAAAGAAACTTGCAGCAGATGATGTTCATAGAAAGTGAAACACTGAATGAGGAGGAGGAAATTGCTTCTGAGTACAAATGTCCGTTTACTCCACGCACTCGTCACAAAAGATGGCACCGTAAACGGAGGGATTGTCTTAGATCTGAGACTTCACTACCGCAAATAAAGTAGAGCAATCTAGGGGCAGTTTGTGAAGAACTAATTCGGTTTGGTCTGAATGATAGCCCAAGAGCCGTTCGTGCATTCTTCTCCGCAACTGAATAACAAGAATGCTTTATGGCGAGCGCACGGTCGACAATTGGTAAAAGCGCCCAAAAATTCATTTAAAATGGAAATTATAGAGTGAAATTACTGAGTTAAAATTATTTTGAGCAAGTTTTTTTTTTGTCTGCTTAATTTGCCGTCGCTATGTTATTTATGGACTGTGAAAGCCGGATTAAGCTTCAACAAGCTTCAACTGCGCTTAGCTTGAATAGGCGATGTAAACTAGAATTTCCCCTGCACGACTGAAAAGGCAATGCGACCTCAGCAAGAACAGTTCTGAATCAGTTCATTTAGAGAACAGATTTCAGAGAATCGTGTAAGCTGTGAGCTTAATATCTGTTATCTTTTGCATCGGAAAGCTAGATGAAGGCAAATTGAGCCAAAATCAACTTCTGGTATCATATTCAACTCTGCTTCAAGGCGCCTTCAATAAAGCGCATAATACTGAAGTCACTTTTAAGTCTAAACACCATCACCGCGGTAACTTTTAGACAACGATCACAGCAGCCAGAAGAGTATGGAACCATTTAAGGCTAAGGTGGTTTGGCTAAAAGTAAAATAGAAAATTCCCCGATTAAGTCTACAGTTTGTGAAGAGTAAACAAACCCAGTCCGAATCCTTGAAAGCTAACCACCTTCACCCAATGATCAAGGTTAGAACTGATTCACGCATCTTGATAATACTTACTTTTGCACACATGATTTTCCACACGTGTATCAGATTAACAGCAGAGTACTACCTTTGTCTTTTACTCGCCGGCAATCTGTATGGTAGACACAGAATAGCTGAAATCAGAAAAATACGGCCGATGTCCTGAACTGACGCCATTATATAGGTGTTGGGATATTTTGCTCTGATTATATTTTTACATATCAATTCTCTTAATTCGCTAACAATCTGCACAGTGATCCGCTAACTGCTCACTGATTAAACCTACTATGATCGACTGACGCCCTGCTGTAGACATCAGGATATTTCTCTCTGACTGTCTTCGGGACAACTTTTAAGTGGATGACGTTTTCGATTAGTTCTCCGAAACAAAAGAAAGAGCTAGATTTCTGGAGGGAAACTGTTCTCTTACATACACATATTTGAAGCGTCCTTCTCCCTTCAGTGCAGTCAGGAGGAGAAGATACCTAAATTCCATGCGCAACATGATTGTGAGAATGTGGCACTCTTCAACCCCCGCCGCGGATTTTCTTCAGTCAGTTTATGTTAATTGTTCTACATCGGATGCAGCATGTCCTTCGATGGCCACTGATATGCAGTCATTTCTGATGAACAAATTGACTTCAGGAAATCGACAGGACTGAAATAATTAGCAGTGGCCATTGCGAGGGACATCGTTGCAGAACGAGATTAAAGACGGAAAGAAACAAGAATCTAAATTTTCGCAATGACGTCGAACGGAATTGACAGAACGTTTTCTTCCTATCCTTACTTATGCATTAGAGAGTCTGGTTGATTAAAACACTTAGAAACGCTTTCTCTATCATAATTTTTAGTTACACGGCATTCATGGAAATCAGGTTTTATCGTTGTAAGCAAATACAATATAACGATTAGGATTTTAGCTGGTTTAGGATCTTAGACATTTTATGGTACCTGGTGAATTTTTACCGTGTATAAATAAATAATGATCAAAGATTAAAGAAAGATTAAAGAAGGGATAACACTTTAAATATCTGCTCTTTATAAACTAATTTTCAGAAATCTAGCGCTTTCTTCAGTTTCTTTCAATTACCTACTCGAACAAGAAAACATCTGTTAGTAAAAGGTGCCAGGTGACACTACGAGGGTAAATACTATTTTCTCTACAACATGGCCTCGCTGGATTTGCAAATAATTGACCATTCTAGCTCTGATTTCAGCGATTCCAAGTTAATCGTACAAATTACACTGAGCAAACTAAAGAAATCGTTTTTTCTCTTCTGGTTATTTGACTCGGTTGTGAAAAGATTTGTTCAATCCATTTGAAATACAACCTTGCAAGAACATTGTATACGACACGTTTAAAATAAATAACACCATAACAGAGTTGTGCAAAATGATCATCACTGACATGAAAGGTCTCTTTGGTGCAACAACAACTGGTGATAAACTGGCCTTTAGAAATTTCCACTGTCGGACATCTAGTGCAGAACGTGCGCTAAAGAAATAATCAATGTTATCTACAGTTGGGAGGAAAGTTGAAGCCTCATTATAGCTGCATGTCAGGCTGCATTTTGAAACTACCTCGAGTCATTATAACTGCAAGACTGTAGCGTAAAACATACCAAATATATGCTGATAATACCTATTATATGGAGTGCTTGGTTTTATTTCTGCAAGTGTAATAAGCTTTTGAAAGAAATCCTTCAATTATGATTCACTTAGTGTGTGTACCTGATGCTGCAGGTTTCCTCCGCGGGTCTTGGATAAATCGTAATATCTCCAGAAGTTGAATAATTTCTCTTAGACCAGTTGTTCCAACACGTGTGTCGAGCGGACGCTTATATTAATCACTTTGTAGGGATTAAGAGCATAAACCATTTCCACCTTTAACTGCCTTCAGAAGAGTGTCGAACTCTAGATCTATGATATATATATATTTATATTTTTATTGATAAAATAAGAATGACTTTTTTTCTTACCGCTGCTCTTACTAGCCCAGTTCTCGGTTGGGGATGGTGAATTGTTTATGCCTAATTATTTCAGTCCTCTCGATTTTAATTTTATAAAATCGACAAATTAAATTTGCTATCAATCGATGGCGGTATATCAGTAGCTAATGAAAAGGATATTCTGCATTCGGGCAGGAAAGAGCTACATTTTCAAAATGATGTCGTTCATAGAATTAACAGAACTTCCGCTGCTCGGCACTGAACAGAAAAGAACGCTCCAAAAAGCTACTCGTAAGAGATCATGCAGTTTTCGGTCAGAAATCTAGCTCTTTCTTTTCTTTCAAAAAATAGCTGCTCGAACAAGCAAACATCCGCTTGAAAAAAATGACGCGACAACCCTCAGAGCGAAACTGTAGTCATTTCTATAGCAATGTGAAAATATTTTCTTTTCTACGACATGGCGTCAGCGATTCTCAGGTTAACATTGCCAAAGAAAGACAAACGAGGCACTCCGCTGTTTATTTGGAGCTTTTCTGTAAGAATATCCATAATCAATTTAAGCTACAATCTTACATAGACACCATATATGACGCTTTTCAGTGCAATACATAACTTTACAGCACCAAACTTCGCCAAAACAATAATCACTGACCTGAAAGGTCTTTTTGGTGCAACATCACCTGACGGCAGATCGGAATTGATAAGTTTTCCTTAACACAATTCTAGCACAAAGTATGCTACCGAATAAAAATCAATATCTCCTGCAGGCTGCAGCTCTGGAAGGAAAAGTTAAACGCCCCATTGTCATAGCGGGACTGCACCTAACTTTTAGATGCATCGACATAAAACCATCACGACTAGGTACTTTTAAACATGTCTCCGAATCATGATATATACTTACAATAAATACTGTCTTGAGTACGTAGTTTTAAATAAATATGTAGGAGTTTATCGTTAACTGGGCGAGGCTGAGACATCCATAGCTTTTATAGACTGATTCCTCGACTCCTGATTTGTTTTCTTAGTACTCTTTTTCTATCTTTCCAATTAGCCTTGTACTCTTCAGGGATAGTTCAACTAAACGTAAATAGCTAATTATTTCAGTCCTGTCGATTTCCTGAAGTCAATTTGTTCATCAGAAATGACTGCATATCAGTGGCCATCGAAGGACATGCTGCATCCGATGTAGAACAATTAACATAAACTGACTGAAGAAAATCCGCGGCGGGGGTTGAAGAGTGCCACATTCTCACAATCATGTTGCGCATGGAATTTAGGTATCTTCTCCTCCTGACTGCACTGAAGGGAGAAGGACGCTTCAAATATGTGTATGTAAGAGAACAGTTTCCCTCCAGAAATCTAGCTCTTTCTTTTGTTTCGGAGAACTAATCGAAAACGTCATCCACTTAAAAGTTGTCCCGAAGACAGTCAGAGAGAAATATCCTGATGTCTACAGCAGGGCGTCAGTCGATCATAGTAGGTTTAATCAGTGAGCAGTTAGCGGATCACTGTGCAGATTGTTAGCGAATTAAGAGAATTGATATGTAAAAATATAATCAGAGCAAAATATCCCAACACCTATATAATGGCGTCAGTTTCAGGACATCGGCCGTATTTTTCTGATTTCAGCTATTCTGTGTCTACCATACAGATTGCCGGCGAGTAAAAGACAAAGGTAGTACTCTGCTGTTAATCTGATACACGTGTGGAAAATCATGTGTGCAAAAGTAAGTATTATCAAGATGCGTGAATCAGTTCTAACCTTGATCATTGGGTGAAGGTGGTTAGCTTTCAAGGATTCGGACTGGGTTTGTTTACTCTTCACAAACTGTAGACTTAATCGGGGAATTTTCTATTTTACTTTTAGCCAAACCACCTTAGCCTTAAATGGTTCCATACTCTTCTGGCTGCTGTGATCGTTGTCTAAAAGTTACCGCGGTGATGGTGTTTAGACTTAAAAGTGACTTCAGTATTATGCGCTTTATTGAAGGCGCCTTGAAGCAGAGTTGAATATGATACCAGAAGTTGATTTTGGCTCAATTTGCCTTCATCTAGCTTTCCGATGCAAAAGATAACAGATATTAAGCTCACAGCTTACACGATTCTCTGAAATCTGTTCTCTAAATGAACTGATTCAGAACTGTTCTTGCTGAGGTCGCATTGCCTTTTCAGTCGTGCAGGGGAAATTCTAGTTTACATCGCCTATTCAAGCTAAGCGCAGTTGAAGCTTGTTGAAGCTTAATCCGGCTTTCACAGTCCATAAATAACATAGCGACGGCAAATTAAGCAGACAAAAAAAAAACTTGCTCAAAATAATTTTAACTCAGTAATTTCACTCTATAATTTCCATTTTAAATGAATTTTTGGGCGCTTTTACCAATTGTCGACCGTGCGCTCGCCATAAAGCATTCTTGTTATTCAGTTGCGGAGAAGAATGCACGAACGGCTCTTGGGCTATCATTCAGACCAAACCGAATTAGTTCTTCACAAACTGCCCCTAGATTGCTCTACTTTATTTGCGGTAGTGAAGTCTCAGATCTAAGACAATCCCTCCGTTTACGGTGCCATCTTTTGTGACGAGTGCGTGGAGTAAACGGACATTTGTACTCAGAAGCAATTTCCTCCTCCTCATTCAGTGTTTCACTTTCTATGAACATCATCTGCTGCAAGTTTCTTTCGTTTTACGCACCGTATAACCACCATCATCGAGACGCCTAAAATTGACGTGCAGTCGTTTCTTGAGTTTATATAAGAGACGAAGGCTTTTCGAGGAAAAGATCAACTCGAGAATAAAAGCACATCATACAATGGTCTTCAACAACCAATATGCCTGGTTATATCTACTTAAATGCAAAATCGGTGACATATTGGCCCTGGAAACCACCCAACAAGCATTATACTTCAATCCGGGCTTCTTATCTAAATTGAACATCGATTTAGCTAAGAAGCCCGCATCGAAGGACAGTGCTTGTTCTGACGTTTTCAGCGCCATGTAACCGATTTTGCTTTCAAGTAGATATAAACAAATATATTGTTCGTCAGGCCAGCCAAGAGAGAAAACAACTTTGACACAAATAACTATGAGGTTTAAACTTATCATTTATAACTGTATTTCGCAATTGTCTTTCATTTACTTGTATGTACAAGGCCATACTAGCAATTTGGATGAAAGGGGCTTTGACGCCTCATTCTGACAAAGAATGCTCTACTGTTGCTGCGTCACTAAATTTGTTTTGCAGGTTCACGCTGCGACACAAAGATGCTCTTTACAAAACGAATTAGCTGCAAACTTTTCTTCAAAAAACCATGTAATTTTCATATTATTGGACACAATGTAGTGATGAAGAAGCGAAGTAAGCCTGCAAATGGTTGCATTTCAATGATACATAATAATTTTCTATTTTGTGTGTTTAAGTACGGAGAAACAAGCACAAAGCCTAACTGTCAAACACTGATCAAAAATACAAAAGCTCCGTTATTTAGGCTCGTTTACACAGGCGATTTTTTGTCGCGGCAACTCGATGCAATTTTTGTCGCGCTAAAGTTGCAACAAGTTTCAAACATGTTCGAAACCCCTGTGATATCGTAGCGACAAATCGCACTGAAAATCTTACATAGTTTACACGTGCGATTTTGGAGTTGCAACTTAAGCGCGACAAAAATTGCATCGAGTTGCCGCGACAAAAATCGCCTGTGTAAACGGGCCTTAAACCAGTGATAGCCAGCGACAGCATTTCGAACAGAAAAATGACAATGGTGCGAAACGAGAAGAAGACAATCTTAGCGACTTAAACTGCACTCCTGTCAGTCCAAGACAAACTTGTGTCACGATCTGAAGAATGAAATTATGACCCACACGTCGTCTATATGCCTCTATGCGTGCTAATATAGTACCGTATCTTGAGTATCCAGGTTTAATTATATTTTATAACATTCATGTTAATTTTTCCAGAATTAAATATTACTTGTGCAATGTTGGGGCAAGTTTCGCCAAGTCCTAAGTTCTTAATAGCATCATTATTGACTTCTATTTCCTCTAGCATCCACTGTTTAGTAAAAGGGTTATAGATTTATCCTCTCTCCCCGTAATGGTTTTAAATGTTTCATAGCACTTAAGAGTATTAAGTTGCTACTATTTTAAATTGTAATGAATTCAAATGGCCGAGGCGAAATAGATAATCACTTCTTAGATAAACCGATACGAATTATTTTCATTATTATTATTATAGCTATTTTTGTGTGTTCAGTGTTCCATGAGCTGGTACAATCCGTGTATCTAGCTAGTTATTTCAGTTCTCTAGATTTGTCGAGGTTGGGGAATTTAATTTCTTAACGGGCTATGAACGTCTTGTGACACACATACTACATTTTTGCAGAAAGAGATAAATAAATAAGGGGAAAAAAGTGTTACATTTCTGCACTGATATCGCTCATGGAATTTACAGAACACTTCCATCTGTACTGAAGAGAGAGGCACCCTTCAAATAGCTCCACGTAAAAAGAGCATTTTCTATCCAGAAATCTAGCTATTTCTTCTCCCTCAAAGAAATATACAAACGGGAAAAAATTTGCTAAAAATTGTAGCAGAAAGACCTCAGAGCGAGAATATTCTCGTTTCTGCAACATGGCGTCAATTTGCTCAAATAAACCATAGAAGCTCTGATTTCAGCGATTCCAGGTACAGCGAACAGATTATTGACAAAGAAAAACCAAAGTAGTTCCACGCTGGTTATTTGACTCGTTTGTCGAAAAATATCTGCGATTCCATTCAGACTACAACACAAGGACATGACATACGACGCATTTACAATACGTACACGAGTTGGACTGAAACGTTCAACACTTACCTAAAAGGTCTTCTTGGTGCAAGAACATCCGGCGAGAAGGAATTTCCAAGTTTCAATTTACGTAAACTTAGTGCAAAGCATGCAAGATTTCGAGCAAAAACTCGACAACCAAAGCCAATAAAGTTTTAATTTAACTCACTGTAATTACTGCAGGGCTGCATCTTGTAATTGCGTCGTTATCATGACTGAGTGCAGGGCAGCGCCTTAAACCTGCTTGAGAAAATCCCTTGGACTGCTCCTTTTTCGCTTCTCATGAGAAAACTCCTGCGACTGCACTTTTTTCGCTTCTACAAGAGTTTACCGTTAACTGGACGAAACTGAAACTGTTGGACTGCATCTTATAACTACCTCATTAAGAACTGCAGCTGTACCTTGAAATATGTCTCCAAATAAATGCTGATAATACATGTCATAGAGAGTGCTGGGTTTATTTCTACAGGTCAAGTAACCTTTTGAAATAAATACTTCAATTATTATTCACTTAGTCTGTGTAGCTGATGCAGGTTTCCTGGAGTCTTGCCGGGGTAAATCGTAACAGACGTTGAATCATTTCTCATGTTAGACCAGAAGTTCCAACATGCTTGTTGAGAGGACACTATAGTAAATTGCTTTGTTGCGATTACGAGCATAAAACGTTTTGTACCTTTGACTGCATTCAGAAGAACGTCGAGCAGTCAATATACATGTATATATAGAGAGAGTGCTGGGTTTATTCCTACAAGTGAAGAAACCTTTTGAAATAAATCCTTCAATTGTTTGTCACTTAGAGTGTGTAGCTGATGCAGGTTTCCTCGAGTCTTGGGTAAATCGTAGCAAACGTTGAATCATTTCTCTTAGACCAGAAATTCCAACATGTTTGTTGAGAGGACACTATTTAAATCGCTTTGTAGCGATTACGAGCATAAAACGTCTTGTACCTTTGACTGCATTCAGGAGAACGTCGAGCAGTCAATAATATTTTCCTATTGATAAAATAAGCGTGATCAACTGACTGGAGGAAACAAAAGGCTTACATTCTCACACTCGTGTCGCGCATGGAACTTGCAGAACTTCTTCAGTCTAATGACCGTACTGAAGACTGAGAAAAGCAAGCTTTAAAGACTTGTTCGTAAGAAAACACTTTCCTTCCCGAAATCTAACTCTTTCTTTCGTTTCGGAGAACTAATCGAAAACAAGTCATCCGCTAAAAGTTGTCGCAAAGACAGTCACAGAATATCCCGATGTCTACAGCATTGCCGCGTCAATCGACCGTAGTAGGTTTATTCAGTTAGCGATTAGCGGTTAATTCACTGTGTAGATTATTAGCGAAGAGAATTGATATGTAAAACATGATCCGAGCGAAAAAATCCCAATATCTGAAACATTCCATCAGTTTATGGACATCGGCCAATTTTTTTTCTCATTTCAACTGTTCTATGTTCACCACACAGATTATTGGCGACGAAAGAAAAAGGTATTTCTCTGCTGTTATTTGATTCAGGTCTGGAAAATCACGTGCAAAAGTAACTACTATCGAGATACGTGAATTCCTGCATGAACTTGGTCATTAGGTGAAAGTGGTTAGCTTTCACTGAAGAATTGCTGGGTTTGTTTAGTCTTCACAAACTATAGACCTAATCAGGAAATCTTCCAGTTTACTTTTAGCCAAACAACCTGAGCCTTATATTTTCAAAACTCTTCTTGCTGTTTATATAAGCGTTGTATTAAAAGATATTGCGGTGATAGTGTTTTCACCCAAAAGTAACATTAGTATATATTATGCTCTTCAGTATTGAAGTCGCCTTGAAGGAGAGTTGAACATGATACAAGAAGTTGATTTTGGCTTAACTTGTCTTCAACTAGCTTTCCGATACAAAAGATAACAGATATTGACCTCACAGGTTACAGAATTCTCAGTAATTTGTTCTCTACATGAGCGTACTTTAAACTGATTGAGAACTGTCCTTGCTGAAGTCGCAATTCCTCTTCAGTCGCGAAGGCGAAAGTCGATTTTTTATCGCCTATTCAAGTTAATAACCAATGTAAACTTGTTGAAGTTAATCTTTCACAGTCCGTACATAACATAGCGACGACAAATAAAGGCAGAACAAAACACTTGCCTAAAATAATTTTAACTTAGTTATTACGTATATATACACTACTATGATTTGTATTTTAATTGTATTTTTCGGCGCCCTTAGCATTTGTCGACCGGTACGCTTGCTTTACTGAAAGCACTCTGAGTGTTATTCAGTTACGGCGGACAGGAATGCACCAATTGTTCTTGAGTGCTATCGTGTAGACAAAACCGAATTTATAGTTCTTCACAAATTGCCCCTAAATTGCTCTGTTTTATTTGCAAAGGTAACGTAGATTTGTGGTAGTGAAGTCTCAGATATGAGACAATCTCTCCGTTTGCAGTCCCATCTTACATGATCAATGCGTAACTGAACATTTGCAGTCGGGACTCGTTTTCTCGCCAAAATTCGCTTTTGTTGTCTTATTCAGTGTGTGACTTTCTATAAACATCATCTGCTGCAGGTTTCTTTCGTTTTACAGACACTTGGCCACCATTTATCAACGAGCCGTCGAAAATTGACGTAGAGTCGTTTTTTGAGTTTATCTGAGGGCAATTTACGACAAATGCTTTTTCAAGAAAAGTTCAACTGGAGAATGAAATTAGAGCACATCCTAGAATGGTCTTCAACGGAAAATTAAACATGCAAAGATATGTTTACCACGACCACATATATGAACATGGTTGGTTCTATTATTATAGTTGATAGTGGTCCTTCATGATCAGTTGGTGATTTTTCCTAGTACCGTTCTGTTTCATTAAAACTTTCTTATCCCGAGTTTAAATATATATTTTTTGCCAAACTTCGAAATTCGATTTAGCTATAAACCCGCATCGAAGAAAAGTACAAGACTCAGCTCTTGTTCTGTGGTTTTCAGCGCCATGTAACCGAATTTGTTTCAAGTAGACATAAACAAACACATTGGTCATCACGTTTGCCTAGACAGAAATAACTTTGACACACAAATAACTATGGGATTTGCGCTTATCCTTTTTAACTGTGTTTCGCAATTGCCTTCAAACTTTAATATTGTACGTACAAGAGCCATACCAGCAATTTGGATGTAGGAGGTTTTGACACCTCATTCTGATAATGCTCTACTGGTGCTGCGTCACTAAGTTTGTTTTGCAGGTCACGTTGCGTCACAAAGCTGTTCTTTACTATGACTTCACTGAACTCGGCTTGTATCACTGAATCCTGGCTCAGTGAAGCATAGTAATTTTCTAACCCCTTTTTCTTAACTTGAAGATATTGTAAGTCTGATTTGTAACTCAAGAAACTGAATGCTTCTGTTGTTATAAATCTTGCAACCGTGATCACTGTAAACGGCGTTCAGGGTTCTATCCCTGAAAAAACCGAATTAAAAGGAGACTTAAATTCTACACAATGTGGGGTTAAAGAAGCGAAGTAATCCTGCAAATGATTGCATTTTAATGATACGTAATTTTTTTTTCTATGTTGTGTTTTCAAGTACGGACGAGCAAGCAGATAACTTGCCACACAATACTGGAAAGTCTCCCAAAAAGCTTCAACTGTCAAGAGGTGATAGAAAATACAATAAAAGTTCCTTTATTGACCAGTCAAGTCGGCGACAGCATTTCGTAAAGAAAATTAACAATACGTGCGAAACTCAGACCAAAACAAAACAATCGTTGCGACTTAAAGTGCGCTCCTGTCAATCCAAGGCAAACTTGTGTCGCAATACGCACACAAAAACTCGTTCGCCATTTACTAATTTAAACATTTCAAACACCTCTGAGCTCGGGTAACCTGTCATTCAGCTGCATGACTACATGTATGGCTCTGAAATAGAGTCGAAACAAGTCATCTGCAAAAACTGCTATAATTTTTAATATCTTTACAAACCGACACTTACAACAATTCATTTTGTAACATTTCCTCCTAAATTCTTCGTAGCAAATTGAATTAATTCATTTCTACAGACGTCAGTTACAGACTACTTCTACCAACTAAAATTGTTCAGTATTGGTTACACATACATCAAATACAAGAAACGAAGCTAACCTTTAAAGCGGAACATAATCTTAATCCTGAAACAATAATTATCACATAAAATTGTATACAAATATACAAGCTGAAACTACTAACCGGAAAGCCAACAAGTAAAATTCATGGAAATCCACATGAACACGGCGATCGACATAATTCGAACCTTGAAAGATCATAACTTAAGTCATTGAGTTCAATGTGCTTGTACCGTATCCATCCTTGAACAGCCGGATAACTTTGCAAAACCAGCCAATATGCTGTCTTAATCTTCAGACTTTGCCCAAGCTGGAAGCTTGTTTTGGATACCCGTCATTTAGTGTGACAGCGTTTTTGCTTGAAACTGGTTCAACCACCAAACCGAAAATACTCGCCGTTTATCGCTACTGAGAAAGGCGAGAAGCTAACCGAGAATAATTTCGAGTTGACTGGTGATCTGCGGACACGGTCTAAAGCGTCTTTGATCACTGGGCACTGTCGGGAACTTTGTATCTTTGTCACTATCTCGTGTTTTTGCTAGATCTTTTCCTACTCAAGCAATATGTGAAACTTATACACGCATGTGCACTTTTAAGATCTTTACCCGTGGGTCAAGGTGGATCTAGGGGGAAGGTGGAGGGGGTGTGCACCCACCCCCCCCCACCCCCCTCCCCTCCTCTGATCTGAAGCCTTCTTCTTCGTAATCGCTTTTAAAATCTATTTACCTCCCGGTCAGTGACGTCATTCCTTAGAGGTGCACCCTGCCTAAGAAAAATCCTGGATCCGCCCTTGAATTCTTATACATGTACATGTAGTTGTTCCGAAAATATTTTATTTGTAACAAACATGATCCCGAAAAGTTTTCGATGAGATACCACATTTTCACAATGCATCTACTGATGCGGTAAACTTTAAAACATTTTAACTACAGTTGGATCACTTTTGATGACAGAGACGCTTCTCTACTGCCCCTTCATTTTGAGATGTCTTCCTTGAAGGAAATTTGATCGGGCGCTGTCTCCCGTGTGTTTTCCGGCAGAGCAATAGAGAGAGAATTTTTTAACTAACAACAGTCAACCAAGTACTCAACTTGCTAATCTC